>CAUYPK010027638.1:0-26703 GCA_963574355.1 Loris lydekkerianus
ACAATTATCTGGGCAAAAAATTTAAAAAATATTTAAAACCTTTTAGGCCAAAAAAAAAAAACCACAGAAATTTACACACATATATTTTATTAATTTTTTTTTTTTTTTTTTTTTTTTTTTTTTTTTTTGAGGCAGTGTCTCACTTTGTAGAGTGCTGTGGTGTCAGAGCTCACAGCAATTTCCAGCTCTTGGGCTTAGGCCATTCTCTTGCCTCAGCCTCCCAAGTAGCTGGGACTACAGGCACCCACCACAATGCCTGGCTATTTGTTGTTGTTGTTGTTGCATTTTGGCTAGGGCCAGGTTTGAACCCACCACCCTCGGTATATGGGGCCAGTGCCCTACTTACTGAGCCATAGGCACTGCCCACAATTGCCTCTTAGATTATAGCATCTGAAGGTTCTTTCTGATCTTATGCCTGAGTGGTGGTTTTGCTGCTATATGGTATTGGGATAGTCTATGCTTTAATTTTTTAAATAAATTCTGATAATTTAAATATAGACTATGGCATCTTCAGAAGCTACACTCGTCTATTGTGCTTATTTGGCTGTTTTTTTATTTATAGTTCATTGAGTTGCTTACTTGTGAAATGGTAAGTGCTGTTTGGGGCATTGGGTGAATATTAGCTCTCGCTTAGGTGTCGTTAAAATTTACTTCAAACTTTCTTTTATTTAGAAAAGCGCTCTCTGTCACCCAGGCTAGAGTGCAGTGGTGTGATCATAAGCTCCTAGGAGCACACACTCCTAGGCTCAAGGGATCATCTCTCTACAGCCTGCCAAAGCGTTGGGGTTACAGAGGTGCGCCTGCCTAGCCAGAATATATCTTTTACAAATGTATGCTATATGTTTATGAATCATGCAGTGTTGATCTTTTTTAGTATTTAAGTTGAAATATTACAAATTGTTCCTTAGTTTCTTATTGATTTATATTACTACTTTTTTTTTTTTTTTGACAGAATCTCAAGCTGTGGCCCTGGGTAGAGTGCTGTTGCGTCACAGCTCACAGCAACCTCAGACTCTTGGGCTTAAGCGATTCTCTTGCATCAGCCTCCCAAGTAGCTGGGACTACAGGCCCCCACCACAACGCCCAGTTATTTTTTGGTTGTAGTTGTCATTGTTGTTTGGCAGGCCCGGGCTAGATTCAAACTCACCAGGTCCAGTGTATGTGGCTGGTACCCTAGCTACTGAGGTACAGGTGCCAAGCTGATTTATATTACTTCAGAGATTCCTATTTTCTAATTGTTTTTCAGTTAGCACTTATTTTCAAGGAGAATTTATGTTAATAAGTCAAGCAGTAAAGAATCAGGACCTTACTTATTTAAAAAACCTTTATTAAAATGAATTCCTGGGTCAGTATCTTAGTGTGTTTCCTATTTTCTGTATCTTGATATTATTTGTAGGGAAAAAAGTCTATGTTTTCTACTTAGAATGCCTTATGTTGGTTTTATCTGACACCCTGCCTTTTTAAAAATTATTGTTACTGGGATCTATATTCCTGTTGCATCTGTAGTATTGAAAAGCCTGAAAATTGTAAAAGTCCCAGGTGGTTGTGTGTCTTTGAGTAAACAAAACAAAGATAAGAACTTAAGAAGCTAGATAGTAACATTTAATGTCAGAATTTCATCTTTTTAATCCTCTGTGGACTCTGGTTATGTTTTGTTTCGATTCAAAACTTTGGGAGGAGTATAAAAATGTGGTTAAGTCTCATGGAGCATCTGATTGCTCTGGATTTATTGTTGTGAGATTGATTTTTTAAATATCTTGCCCAATTTTCATACGTGTGTTTCTCCAAATGAACCTTAGAATTATTTGAAGTTCTTCAAAATCTCAGTGAGTTTTGGATTGAAATTGCTTTAAATGCTGATGGGAGTTACAGTATTGCCACATTCAGTTTAGGAATATAGCATGTTTGTTTCCATTCAAATCATTTTTGAGTTCTTGGGTAAAGTTTTACAAATTTTTTTGTTCTAGGTTTTGAAGATTTCTTGATGTTTTCACCTATAGGTTTATGATTTTTTTCTTTACTGACTAGCCAGATTGTAAAGTTCTATTCCCCAAAGTTTCTTGTTCTCTTATTAATAGATTGCAGAGATCTTTGTAGAACAGAATTAATAGATTGCACAGATCTTTGTAGAACCTTTATGTTTTATGTGTTTTTTTTTTTTTTTTTCAAAGCTTTTTTCACTTATGGATATGAAACCTCCCATCTCTAGAGCCAAGATGATTCTCATCACTAAAGCTGCTATTAAAGCTATTAAGGTAAGAACAAAATAAATACATTCAATTTGAGAAATGTTTTTGAAATTTGGAAAATGTAACTGTTAAACATACGAGAATTCAGTTAATTCAGGCCTGAATCAAAGAGCACTAATCAGTTTTTGATGAAAATTTCTAATACTATCCTTTTGTATTATAAAATACTGTTTCAAAGCAGTTTTTTATTTCATTCAATCAGTCGTTGTAATAGACCTGCTAAGTATTTAGCTTCGTTTTTATTTAATAAAACAAGACAAAACTCAAGTTCTATGAAATTAAATGTCTTACTAAGATCACATTTGATTTTTTATATTTTTTGAGACAGAATCTTAACTCTGTTGCCCTGGGTAGAGAGTGGTGGCATCATAGCTCTCACAGCAACCTCAAAGTCCTGAGTTTGAGTGATACTCTTGCCTCAGCCTCTAGAGCAGCCACAATGCCCAGCTAGTTTTTCTATTTTTAGTAGAATCAGGGTCTCTAGATCAGGCTGGTCTCAAACTCCCGAGCTCAAACAATCCAGCCACCTCAGCCTTTTGGAATGCTAGGATTACGGTTGTGAGCCACTATGCCTAGCCCAAGATCACACTTTTAATAAATGGCTCATTTTAGAAACTGTGTTATTTAGTTCTGACTCCATTTGGTCTTATCCTTCTCATAAGGTTGCCTAATATCCTGCTTTGTGAAGCTTTATTGGCTTAAAGCCTTAAGCAAAGGACCTTCTGTTTGGGGGGATTTTTATAGTTTTCTGTTTTAGTTTATTCCTTTCTGGTTATGAAGACTTTTTCAATTATGGATTATAGGTTATTTCTCCTGGTTTGGTCAGTATTATCTTGATAATTATTTGAACTTTACAGATTTCAAGGTTTTAAGTATTTTCTAGTTATAAAATTAGAAATGTAGATTGGACAGTAATTTTCTTTTATTCTTTTCAGCTTTATAAGCATGTGGTTCAAATAGTAGAAAAGTTCATCAAAAAGGTAACTTTTATTATTACCTCATTTTAGTTATGATGCTTATTTGTAATTTACTTTGTAAATTATAATTTGGATGTTTGCTTCTAAAGCCACTCTATAAAAAAGTAATGGTTCTTTTTAATCACTAGAAATTTAAAAACACATAGCAGTACCATGGATTGAGACTTACTGAGTGCTTAGCACTCAATTCACATCAGTGTTTTGTTTTGTTTTGTTTCTGTTGGACAGGACCCTTTTCTAAGTCTGAAGTACTTGCTTTACTCCTTGCCTGGCCTACTCTGCATATTGAGTATTTCACATGAAATTAGTTCTTAAAGTTTCAAACTTTTTCTTCCTGAATCATAATTAAACCACTTTTTTCAGTTCTGTAGTTGTCTTTTGTTTTATATCTGTTTGACTAGCACACATCTGTCTTAATACAAGACTAAGAACGTACTTAAGGTCTCTTAACTCTTGACCTGGAACTATGACATGTAGTATATACTAACATGTTTATGGAAATGTCTCTAAAACAGCCCTTTGTGCATACTGGCTTAAGGATAAAAGAAGTCCAGCAGGTCAAAAAAATAGTAAAAGTTTTTTGTGGTAGTTAATTGAAGTACAAATTTAAATAAAGGAAAAAAACGAAAATTACCTATATGCTACTGCCTCCAGATTACTGCAATATTTATATTTGGATCTGTGTATTATTTTATGTACATGTACATTTACAAAAGGAAAAAAAGATAATACTGGTTGTTAACCTGCATTTCCTGTTGAGTTTATCATGCACGTTTGCAAAGTATTCCTTTGTATTATTGTTACCATGATGCCCATATGGTTAGATTTCTTTTCTCTTTTTTTGCAGTTTTTGGCCGGGGCTGGGTTTGAACCCACCACCTCTGGCATATGGGGCCAGCACTCTACTCCTTTGAGCCACAGGCACCGCCCTAGATATTTCTTTTTTTTTTTCTTTTTTTTTTTTTTTTTTTTGAGGCAGAGTCTCAAGCTGTCACCCTGGGTAGAGTGCTCATAGCTACTCAAACTTTGGGGTATAAACAATTCTCTTGCTTCAGCCTCCCAAGTAGCTGGGACTACTTGGCGCCCGCCACAACATCCGGCTATGTTATGGTTGCAGCTGTCATTGTTGCTTAGCAGGCCCAGGCCGGGTTCAAACCCACTACCCTAGATGTATGTGGCCAGCGCCCTGCTGCCTGAGCTACAGGCACCGCCAAGTTAGACTTTTCTTAGTTTTTACTTTTTATAGACAATGCTTTTAGCATAAATTCCTGAATATAGAATTGGTTGATCTAATGCGAACTTGCTTTATTGCAAGATTGACTTCCATAGTGGGTTGTGCCTGCTTCCATTACCACCATAAACTCATGTAGGTGCCTGTTTCTGTGCTATTCTTATCTTTGTTGATTAACATTGGTGGAAAATGACTTGTTAAATTTATTTATTTTTTAATTTAATTTGTTAATTTAGTTTATTTCTTTAGTACTATACCTTAATAGAATTGAAATGGGTGTGTTAAAAGTTTTATAATTTTAAAAGGTAAAAATTATCTTTTTGAGTCAAGTGAATTGGAGTAAAGACTATCATAATGAATTCACTTGTAAATGCCTTAGAGATTGATAAAGTAATGTCAATTTTGAGACGTTGTGTGTGGGGAGGTAGAGCGATCAGAAGAGTAAAAAAAATACTAGGGATTTGCTTCCCAAGAGAATTTGACAAGTTAGCCAATTAGCTAAAGTATTCAAGTAATTTTTAAACAGATATAGTGGATATAGTTCAACTATTTTAAATTGCACATAAACTTTCTGGACAACCTGTATAAAGTTTTATAAATGTAAAATTAATGGGTGTCAAGTTGTGACTTTATTTATTTTTGAGATAGAGTCTTGCTCTATTGCCCAAGCTAGACAGCAACCTCACTGACCTCCTGCCTCAGACTCCAGAATAGCTGGGATTATAAACACCTGCTATAATGCCTGACTAATTTTTTTTTTTTAGTAGAGACAGGGTCTCCCTTTGTTCAGGCTTGTGTCAAACTCCCAACCTCAAGCAATGCTCCCATCTTGGTCTCCCAGAGTGCTAGGATTACATTTGTTACACTGATTTTACAACTTTATTCTTCTAGTGTAAACCAGAATACAAGGTTCCGGGATTATATGTAATTGACTCAATTGTGCGACAGTCTCGTCATCAGTTTGGAACTGATAAAGATGTTTTTGGGCCAAGATTCTCTAAAAACATAACTGCCACATTCCAGTACTTATATCTTTGTCCATCTGAAGATAAGGTATAGTTAATTATTAAATTAAAACTTGTATTTTCATTGATTTTGTTTTTATTTTTCTAATCATTTAAATGTGTATTAAATGTTTGAATCCTACTGTATTGCTAAATAAGATTTTCATTTAGCGATCTCTGTGAGCTTGAAATAAAACACAAGTTTTTCTTCAGTTGTCATTTTATATCTGTTAATATTTTCTTGTCCTTCAGGAATGTTGTTGCAATATAAAAGGAACTACATTTATAGAATCAAAGAGGGAAGTGGGTGGTTACCAGGGATTAAGGGAAGGGGAAAATGGGGAATTGCTTATCAACTGGTACAAAGTTTCTGTTAAGCAAGATGAGTGAGTGCAAGAGGTCTGCTGAATAACGTACTTATAGTTAACAGATGTCATACACTTAAAAATCTGTTAAGAGATCAGGTCTCAGATTAAGTGGTCTCACCACTATAAAATAAAAAAAATTTAAAATAGAGAGTGGCCAGAAAGTTCACGTGCAATTTTAAAGGAAGTTTATGGCCACCCTATATATGAAAGGAACTTCATTTTGCTTTAAGGAAAGATGTACTTGTATAGTTACTGATGAAGAAATTCTGCAGCAGGGAAAGGCATTGCCCATCTCAGATTCTTGCTTATTCCAGCTGGTTTTGCAGTATGCTATACAAAGGTAGAAAAACACTACAGATGCAGTAACTGAACTGTAAATAGGTGGGGAAATTACACTGGTAAACATACCTAGAAAAATGAAGAATGGAGATACTTAAAATACATGGCATATGGCATATAAAGTTGAATGTTAACAAATTCTTTATTTACATTCTGGGAAATGTGTTCCTGTGGGGAAAATGTACCAAAAAGCCAAGGTGATTGCTTAAGTGGGAGATAAAAGTTTCATACATGAATAACGTATCATCTCTGTGTCTCCTTATTTACATGACATAAAACAACAACGATTGCAGAGCATTTAGTTAAATATTTTAGCTGTTATAAATATTCTGAAGAAATTCTCTTTTACTCATTGACTCCTTTAAGATAACTTTTTTATCAGTGATGGAGTTTATTTGTAGCGTAAGTAAAATATGTCATGAAAACTTCAGATAATATGTTTCTTTTTATTCTTTAGGACTGTATTTCATATCTTTTTCTCACTCTAGATCAGGCGTCCTCAAACTTTTTAAATAGGGGGCCAATTCACTGTCCCTCAGACCGTTGGAAGGCTGGACTGTAGTTTAAAAAAAAAAACTAAAACAAAATGGGAACAAATACAATCACACCGCCTTATGTGGCCTACAGGCCACAGTTTGAGGACCCCTGCTCTAGATTATACCATGGAAGACAGGTTAAAGTAGTTTAACCAGGTTGTAATTCTGATGGATTTTTTTCTTTTTAAGAAACAGACTTAATATGGAAATGTTAGCCTCAGGGCAGAGGGTCTTTCTTTTTGTGAGGTATAATGTGTGATTTGTGCAAATACTCATTGTATATTCATATTTTCTCACACGTTGCAGAGTAAAATAGTTCGTGTGTTGAACCTTTGGCAAAAAAATGGAGTATTCAAAATTGAAATTATTCAACCTCTTTTGGATATGGCAGCAGGAACCAGTAATGCTGCCCCAGTAGCCGAAAATGTTACCAACAATGAAGGTATAGTCAACTATATCTTTGAGCTTAGATAATGGTGTAACTTTATGTACATGAAAGGTTTAGAGTCTGTCTATACTGGAGGAATGTTTCTATCAGAAAGAAACTTGAACTCCCATCTTAGAAGGTATGATTTTTTCCTGATAATTCCTATTCCAGTAAAAATACGCTTTTCTGATACTTGTTATTAGCTATAGTACTATAGACTATATATCACTGTAAAACTAGATGGAATCTTATTTTTAGCAAAGAAGCTTGATGGAGTTAAAAAGATAAACTTGTAGGTGAGTATTTTCTTAGGCTTTAATGACCTTTTCTTTTTTAGGTTCACCACCACCTCCAGTAAAAGTACCTTCTGAACTCCCACAAGCCACTCCAAACTCTGTGCCGACTGTACCACAGTTGCCCAGCTCTGATGCTTTTGCTGCTGTGGCTCAACTGTTTCAGACAACTCAAGGCCAACAGGTAAACTGTTTGTTCTAAGATTAAATTGTTTGCTGGGTTAGGTACTATTGTCGATTCTTTCCATTCCTCATTAATGAACACGTTCGGGGGGAAAGTCTACTTTTCAACCAGAAAAGCCTCCATGAGGGAGATAACGACATGGGAGTAATAGGGAAAATGCAAAAGTGAAAAAACAAGGGAATAGCAGTAACTCTTTAAAGAGAAGTAAGTGGCTGATGTTGCTAACAATTCTAGCATTTCTGATTGATTTCAGAATTATTTGGATTAGAGAGAATTTTTCCATTTTTCTAGAAAACTTACATTTACCTTCTTCACAATTTAGTGTATTTTATATCATTTAATTTGTCAGCATACATACAGCATATGTTTTTAATCTTATGTGACATATATTCATAACAACAAACTGAACCATGAGTTATAGGAAGGGTTTTTTTTTCCCATTTACTCTGCCTATACTATTTTGAGTCACCTTTGAGATTTTTTTTTTTTAACTGAATTAATTTTTGATGCTATGATTACACTTTGTTGTGTGGTTTATCAGTCTTCCCTTTCTCTAAGCTTCAGCAGATCCTTCAGACTTTTCAGCAGCCTCCAAAACCACAGTCTCCTGCCCTTGACAATGCTGTGATGGCTCAGGTTCAAGCTATTACAGCTCAGTTAAAGACAACTCCTACACAACCACCTGAGCAAAAAACTGCTTTCCCTCCACCTGAACAAAAGACTACATTTGACAAGGTATGCTTCTGCTTCTCTTACATTTAACTTGCCTCACCATTTTTATTGCTCAGCATGTTTTGTGGAAGTTATCCCTTCTATATTTTTTAAACGAATTGTTTGGTTGTTTTGTGATTTGAAGTATTTTATCCCTCAACGTCAACATACTGATTATTTTTCTTGGTTTTAAATGTAATACATATTCAATTTTCAGGGAGTAAAAGAAAATTCATTAGCTCCATACTTGGAGATTACTCTAATATTAATAACTTTGCTGTATATGTTTTCAGAATTAATTTCCTATGTTAATGTGCTTTTCTATACCCGCTTGTTTTGGTCTGAATGTTCTTGTCTCTTTTTTACTATTGTTAAAGTTTAGTGAATTTAGATCTACATTTACACTGAATGCATATAATCTGCAGTATTCCAATGAATGTACTACACTTTAGCCATTCAACTACTGATAGTCTTTTTTTCTTTTTCCTTTTTTTTGAAACAGAGTCTTACTATGTTGCCCTCAGTAGAGTGCTGTAGTGTCACAGCTCACAGCAACCTCAAACTCCTTGGCTTAAGCAATTCTCTTGTCTCAGCCTCCCAAGTAGCTAAGACTACAGGCGCCCACTACAAACAACACCTGGCTTTCTGGTGGTGGTGGTGGTGGTGGTGTTGCAATTGTCATTGTTGTTAGCTGGCCCTGGTTGGATTCAAACCCACCATCCTCTGTGTACGTGGCTGGCACCGTAACCACTGTGCTACAGGCGCCTAGCCTACTAATAGTCTTTTATGTTACTTTTAATTTTTTTTTTTTTTTTTTTTTTTTCTGTTAAAATCTTAGTTACCATATCTATAACATGAGAGTTTGGGTTGTTTCAGTGTCTTTCAGCTGCTCTATTACACCTTTTGGTTCCTTAGGAATGTTAAGGAAGCTATCAATAAGGATATGGGTCTGTTGAAGTTTTAACTCAAACAGCTCCACTTTTGGCTGTTTTATAAAATAAAGGAACTTTATTGTCGGTAGTACAAATTAAAAATCCATGTGGTAAATGTTGGCTTTCATTACATCTTAGTGATTTTATTGGTGGCTGCTGATTAACAGATGATTGAATTTTTTGAGTAAAAAAGGAATATATGCTTACAGGGGGAGAAAACACATAAAACAGAAACTTATAAAGTAAAAGGGAAGCAGTTTCACATGATAGTTTGAACAGATTTGTTTGTGTGTATTCTTTCAAACTAATTTCTGTGTACATGTGAACATAAATTCTTATACTTTTTGTTTGTTTGTGTGTTTGTTTTGGTAGCGACATAGAGTCTCCCTCTATCATCCTCAGTAGAGTGCTGTGGCGTCACACAGTTCACAGCAACCTCCAACTCCTGGGCTTAGGCAATTCTATTGTCTCAGCCTCCCAAGTAGCTGGGACTACAGGCACCCGCCACAGCACCTGGCTATTTTTTTTGTTGCAGTTTGGCTGGGGCTGGGTTTGAACCCGCTACACTCAGTATATGAGACTGGCACCCTACCCACTGAGCCATAGGAGCTGCCTATACTTGTGGTTTTATTAGGTTTTGTGATTAGGAAGACTCCCTATCTGTATTAACAAAATAATTCTAAGACCTGGGCATGATGGCTCATGCCTGTAATCCTAGCACTTTGGGAGGCCAACGCGGGTGGATTGTCTGAGTTCACGAGTTGGACATCAGCCTGAGCAAGAGCAAGACCCCATTTCTAAAAACAGCCAGGCATTGGGTAGGGACCAGCAGTCCCAATTACTCACGAGGCTGAGGCAAGAAGATCACTTGAGCCCAAGAGTTTGAGGTTGCTGTAAGCTATGACGCCACAGTACTCTACAAAGGGCGACAGAGTGAAACTCTGTCTCAAAAAAAAAAAAAAAAGAGAGAGAGAAATGAAATAAAAAATAATTCTATATTTTCTTCTAGTACTTTTATGTTTTTCTTTATGTTTTCTCTTTAGTGCCTCTGGAATCTATTTTAGATTATGGTTTGACGTAGTTATTAAATCTTCACATTTTTGAAAATCTCTCACTGCTTTTCATCCACAAATTCCTGTGTTTCTTATTCTAACTCTCTGGACACGCTTCTATCCCACTAATGTATTTGTTTATTTCTGCATTGTGATAGTTGAAATACTTGTAACATATATACCATATTTCCTTTCTAGGTTTCCTACCTCCCTTATGCTCCCTTCACTTCCACATACATTCTGTTACTCTTTTTCAAACTTTCTTTGGTTATTCTTGGTGATTTTAGTAGTCAGGGGTCTCCAGAAAAACAGAACCAATAATTGTATCTGTTTAGATAGAGAGATCTATCTTAAGGGATTTTTTCTTAAAATTGTAAAGAAGTCATTAGACTGGACATTCAGACTGGAGTCTTAATCCCACAGGGCAGCAGACTAAAAACTCTGAAAAGGGGCAGCGCCCTCTATCCAGGGCGATAAAGTGAGACTCTGTCTCTACAAAAAAAAAAAAAACAACACTGTCAGGGTTTCTCTATTGTAGTCTTGAGGAGAATTCTTTATTTAAGAAACCTTAGTTCTTACTCTTAAGGCCTCCAACTGATTAAGGCTCACTCGTTATGGAGGGCAATCTCCTGACTCACAGTTGGCTGATTTAAATGTTAGTCTCATCTAAAGTAAGCTTTCATAACAACCTCTAAATTGGTAATTAACCAAATAACTGGGCAATGTATTACCTAGGCAGGTTGACACATAAAATTAACCATCACAGCACATTTTTCCAGTTGTTAGAATTCCTTTGAATTTATCTATTAATTTAGGAAGCACTGATAGCCTCTCATACAGAATCTCCATTTCCTTAAAATGTCTCATAATGTTCTTATTAGAAGTCTTAATATATTTTTCTTTAATTTTTAATGTTTAATGTTTAAAATGGTTATTGATAATGCCATATATAAAAATAATGTTTTATCTTATAAATGGTCATGGTGACTGGGCACAATGGCTCACACCTATAATCCTAGCACTTTGGGAGGCTGAGAGGATAGAATTGCTTGAGGCCAGGAACTCAAGACTGTAGTTAGATGCTGTCATGCCCCTACACTGCAGTCTGGAGAACAGAGTAAAAGAAAAATGGTCACGGCATTAATACTTTGTTTTTTAGTTGGTGCTTTTAAATTGTCTAGGTATATATAACTTCTCTTCACTATCTGTGTCTGTTTCTTTTTCTTTTGTTATTGTACTGATAGCAAGGGCTTTGAGAAAAATACTGAGTTAAAGCCATGATACTAAGCATCTTTATCTTGTTAACTTGAATTATAATTCGTATAGTGTTTTACCTTAAGTGAGTTGGCCAGTGTTTGTTTCAGCAAGTTTAGAAAAAGGAATTCTATAAAAACTTTGAATGTCTTGACCTAGAATTACAAAGAAAAAACCTCAAGTTAGCTCTGTCCTAAAACACTCTGAACACTGGTTTAGTCCTATATACTGTGTTATCCAAGGAAGAGATTTCCCTTCCTAATTTAGAAATCTGTTGTTCAGTAAAGTAGAACCAGAATTTGTGGGGATAACTATTATAGAACTACACAAGTTGATACATTTGAGGTTGAAATCCATGAGCAGAACGGGCACAGCTTGAAAGAAAAGATGGCTTGTTGGTGGCCAGGGACTGAGGGCTTTCTTTGAAGTTAAAAAGACCGTTCTCCACATCCCGATTCCACCATTCACTGACTGTATGATCTTGATGTTTATGATCTGAGCCTTAGTTTGTGAAGAGACTCTTATCTCCCTTGCAGGGTTCTTGTGATGATGAAATTACTGAAAACCATTAATATGTGGTCTAATATGTTTCTTTCCAATAAGAATAAGTCTTGTTTTTAAATTGCTATTCTTCTGGACATATGATCTCATAAAGTGTCATGATTTTTTTTTTTCTTTTTTAATGAAAGTCATGAAGTTTTAAGAAAGAAGCTAGTGAACAAGTGGTGAGACTGCTTTGTGCCCCTGTCCTATACCATTCTCTTTTGTTTTTCTGTTTCACATATTCCTATAGTCTTGAGCAAAGAGGATACGGACATTTTTTCTGTATGCATTTGTAGTGATTGGGTAAGATAGTCTTTTTTTACATTTTATAGCTGACTGAAATGTAGATCCATTTTCATGTGCACAAAGTTCTAAAAGTTTTTAGTCTAGGTAAATGAATATTTTAGAAAGTTATATATGCTGCTAAAGTAATTAGGAAATAAGCAGATACAAAATAGAGAAACAGTCAAAAAGAAAATACTGTAGTTATAATTTAGGAAGGAAGGCAAAATTAAAATTTATATTTTTTCCAAAATGGCATTTGTGTAAAAATTGGTTATATCTGAACCACAGTCCCCAGGGGCATACGGGAAAATGAGATGGAATGTGACAATGTCGTGGTGTTATAGATAGTGGTAAATATATTTTTGTAAAGTGAATCTGTCTCAGTTTTAAAACTGAATATTGATATACTTTCTTCAGAAGCTGCTTGATAGATTTGATTATGATGATGAGCCCGAAGCTGTGGAAGAATCAAAGAAAGAGGATGCTGCTGCTGTCACCACGACAGCACCTGCTGCTGCTGTGCCTCCCACACCCGCCACCACTGTGCCTGCTGCTGCTGCTGCTGCCGCTGCTGCTCCCCCCTCTGCTGCCTCTCCTCCTCCACAGGCACCATTGTGAGTTTCTTTCTTTTTTTTAATTCCTTGGTAAATACAGAATTGTAAAGCATGTTCTAAATAACATTTAGCAATCAAAACAATTTTTAGTGGAGTCATTGTTTTGTAAAATGTGTGGTAGCATGGATTTTCCCCTGATAAAAAAGTGATTTTCATGTTGGGAATAATACTGAGTGTATAGATTAGTAAACGGATAAATATACTACATACGATTTTTTTTAAATGTTGATTACTAATGAGTCTTCAACAATATCCTATGCTTCTGTAGTATGAATGTGGCTGAGAGTCTGGTGCTTTTGAATGGGTAAAAAAGATTACTTGCCTTATTTTTAGTGGATTTCCTGGAGATGGCATGCAGCAGCCAGCATACACACAGCATCAAAATATGGATCAGTTTCAACCTCGAATGATGGGAATACAACAGGATCCAATGCACCATCAGGTACGAGCATTTTTCTTGCAGTTTTAATAATTCAAGATCTGTTAATTACATTGGTTTGCACTTCACAGAACACAGTATAGCTACGTGATTGGTTAAGTAAAACTCCAGCTTCCGTAAAAGCTGTTGAATGTATAACTGTTCTGAGTTGCTTTTTGCTTTAATTAAAACAAGTATGCTAAGTATTACATGCTCATATTTTAGGAATAGGTATTTTAGTTAAAATGTTTAACTTTTTAAAGAGGGAGAGATTATGGTTCTATAGTCTGACATACTTAGTTACATAGCTATTTCCCTGTCAGGGGCCTTTTCTATAAGTTGTGTGATTAGATACTTTAGAGGGCTTTCAGTTCTCAACATTCAGGGATATAGTTTAAAAGCTGCAATGAAAGAAGCATACATAGCACACTGAAGAGTTGTGGGAAGTTAGAGTTGTTCATTGGTTGTATTCCAGTAAATTCTCTGATTCAGGGTTTTTTAAACTTGGCTATGCATCTAAATTACGGGGACAAGGAGAGGGATATTTTTAAAAAACCACATCCTGGCCCTCCAGAACTACCATCATTCTAGGAAATCTTTTTTAAATTCTGCCGTGATTCTATTGTACAACTAGCCTTGGGAAATACTGCCTTATGACCGAAGTTCAGAAACTATTCTGAGAAATCTCTTCACAATATGTTATTTTCTTATCTGTATTGTGTTTGATCCATTCTGTCTATATGATAATATGAAAATGATATAATTTTAATGACTTATCAATGAATCAAGTTCACAAAGTGTTTTATAACCCTATGTATGTATGTATTTATTTATTGAGACAGAGTCTCAAGCTGTCGCCCTGGGTAGAGTACCATGGCGTCACAGCTCACAGTAACCTCAAACTCTTGAGCTTAAGCAATTCTCTTGCCTCAGCCTCCTGAGTAGCTGGGACTACAGGCGCCCCCTACAAAGCCTGGCTTCTTTTAAGTTGCAGTTGTCCTTGTTTCAGCAGGGCCAGGACGGGTTGAACGCACCGGTTTCACTCACTGAGCTACAGGCTCCAAGCCTTATCAGCTTTATTTAAAATGTGAAGACCAGTTGCGGTGGCTCACATCTGTAATCCTACCACTCTGGGAGACCGAAACAGAAGGATCCCTTGAGCTCAGGAATTTGAAACCAGCCTGAGCAAGAGCAAGCCCTCATCTGTCAAAAATTAGCTGGGTACTGTAGCAGGAGCCTATAGGCCCAGCTACTCAGGAGGCTGAGGCAAGAGGATTGCTAGAACCTAGGTGTTTGAGGTTGCTGTGAGTTAGACTGATGCCACAGCACTGTAGCTTGGGCAACAGAGTGAGACTCTGTCTCAAAAAAAAAAAAAAACTTACCTATTTCCCCTCTAAATCTAATTTCACACCCACATCCTCTGCACCTCCCAGAGGCTTCTGTGCCCAAATCCTGGCTGTTATGCTGAACTCGCCCCCTCTCTCCACTCCCATATTCCTCCAGCCTCTGGCCTGGCTGTGTTCCATTCCCCCCCAAAGCTGCCCCTCAAAAGCCATTACACAGGCCTCTGTCAATCTGATGGGTCCCCTGAAACCGTCCATTCAAATGGGCACTGCTTTTGCTCCGACCCCATCCCTCCCCTGCTTAACATCTTTCACTGGCTTCATAATCAACATCAGCTGACATCCTCACTCCTTAGCAGGAATGCTGGGCCCTGTGCAACCTGGCCCTGCCCATCATCACAGTCAATTTCCATCATATCTTGTCTCCAGCTCTGGGCCGTAGCTGCACTTAGTGCCCTTTGCACACATACTTGCTATCTTTCTGCTGAACCCCTCTTACCTATGCCTCCTGCCACAGTGTGAGACTCTTCCAGGAGTGCCCACGTGCAGGAGCTTCCATTGACATTGGGTTGTTTTATACCTGTATTAGTTCTTGTTGGTGCTGAAACAAGTTACCACAAACTTAGTGGCTTAACACAGCACAAGTTTATTCTCTTACATTTCTGGAGGTCAGACGTCCAGAGAGAGTCTTAAGGGAGCTAAAATCAAAGCCTTGTCAGGACTGGTTTCTTTTGGAGACCTTGTCCTTTCCAGTGTCTCATGGATGCCTGTATTCCTTGGCTTGTGGGCCCATCAGAGAGCATCACTATCTCTGCTTTCTCTGTTGTACTCTTTTTTTTTTTTTTTTTAAGACAGAGTCTCACTTTGTCACCCTGGGTAGAGTGCCATAGTATCATAGCTCACAGCAACCATCAACTCTTGGACTCGAGGAATCTCTTGCCTCAGCCTCCCAAGTAGCTATGACTACTGGCACCTGCCACAATGCCCAGCCATTTTTTTTTATTTATTTATTTTTTCTTTTCTTTTTTAGAGACTGGGGTCTCTGCTCTTGCTCATGCTGGTCTCGAGCCTGTGAACTCAGACAGTCCACCTGCCTCAGCCTCCCAGGGTGCTGGGATTATAAGCGTGAGCACCTGGCCCTTTTTTCCTTAACCCTGGCCCTCCTTCGTCCTTCCTTCTTGGTAAGGATGTTGCGAGCAGATTTGGCCCTCCCAGATAATTGAGGATAATTTGCCCATTATAAGTTTCTTACTAATCACATCTGCAAACTGCAAAGTCCTTTTTGCTGTGTAAGGTAACAGATTCACAGGTTCCAGGAATTAGAATCTAGATATCTTTTGGGGGCCATTATTCAATACCACCCCTCTCTGTTACACCTACCTGTATGTGTAAAAAAAGAAAACCTGTGAGGTATGTTGAGATGTTTTAACACTTACTGAAAATTTATAAATAATTTAGAAAGAATTTTGTGATTTTCTTTTTCAGTCTATCACATTGCTTGCTTATGTAAATGAAGGTATTTCTTTGAATATTTAAAACCAAATCTATGTATGTATGTATGTATGTATTTATTGAGAGAGTCTTATGTTGGCCTCAGTAGAGTGCCGTGGTGTCACAGCTCACAACGACCTCAAACTCTTGGGCTTTCTTGCCTCAGCCTCCCAAGTAGCTGGGATTATAGGCACCTGCCACAAATGCCCTGCTATTTTTTTGTTGCAGTTGTCGTTATTTAGCAGGCCCAGGCTGGGTTTGAACCCACCAGCTGCAGTGCATGTGGCTGGCGCCATAACTCCTGTGCTGTGGGCCCTGAGCAGGATTTTTTTTTTTTTTTTGAAGAGTTACAGGATTTTTAATGTATATATACTTGATATCTTTGGATAAAGATCGTATCTCTGAAAAGTGTTAAACAGTATCAAGTGTCATTGTAGCTTTTCTTTTACCACATCTTGTTAAAGATATTTTGGTTTTATTTAAAGTAACTAAAGGTTTTCAAATTATTTTTGTTCGCTGTTACTTAAATTCTCATACACTTTCTTTAAAAATGGAAGGTTCCACTTCCTCCTAATGGACAGATGCCAGGATTTGGATTTCTTCCTACACCGCCATTTCCACCCATGGCTCAACCTGTAATTCCTCCAACTCCACCAGTTCAATCTTTCCAAGGCTCTTTTCAGGCACAAAATGAACCACTCACACAGAAGACACATCAACAGGTAAACTTTATTCTCAGATTATATTTTGGTTGCCTTGACTTACACATGCAGATTTCTGCTTATTTGTTTGCTTGCTTTATTTATCAAGAAAGACCTTGGGCACATTAAATACTCTCTATGTTTTTAAGTTTTTCCTCTAGAAAGTGGACGTAATAATACTACAAACTTCCAGGCGGTGCCTCAAGGAGTAGGGCGCTGGCCCCATATACTGGAGGTGGCGGGTTCAAACCCAGCCCTGGCCAGAAACTGCAAAATAATAGTAATAATAATAATACTACAAACTTCCATAGGGTTCTGTGGGGATTGAGTGTAGAAGCCTTAACCAGTGCCTTCTTCACACCTTAGATGATGGCTTATTAAAATGGCATTGTAATTTAGGCCAAGTAACTTCCAGAAGTAGAGAAATGCTTCTTGTAATCTTGTAAACCATATACAGGTTTTTTATTTTGGTGATGATGGTCAATATTGAATTAGTAATTTGGTCCCAAGTAACCAAAAGAGGATTGCTTCCAGGCAAGAGATTTTTGATTTAGCATTCCTTAGATTTTATCCTCTTGCCTTTGCTTATTTGCTTGCTTGCTTTATTTGCCTTTGCAGTTTTTATTTTTCTCATTTTATGATGGTTTTTGTTTTGGGTTTTAAGGAAATGGAAGTAGAACAACAACCATGTATTCAAGAGGTTAAACGGCATATGTCTGATAACAGAAAATCAAGATCGAGGTCAGCATCCAGGTAAATTATAGAAAATGTTTCTCCAACCTTGTATGTCTTAGGAGACACATTAAAATCAAATTAGATTACATTCAGTGTTAATAAACTTAACAATTAGTACAACTATTGCTAATTTGTGTAGAAAAGAAAATAGAAGTATTGATTAAAAAAAAATCTAAGATTATCTTATACACCTTTTTGCTCTTTGAGTTGCTCTGATGCCAAAGTGTAGGCATACACTATATGGTATTAGAAGACTTATATATTGAAAGTTCTTTTACAACTTTATCAGCCTACAAAGTGCAAAGGTCATGGTAATGCCATAATTGGATACAGAAAAGTCTTTTCTGTTACTAAGAAGGTAGATAGTACTGTATCTCTCATCCAGGTACTAACCAGGCCCAACCCTGCTTAGCTTCTGAGATCAGATGGGCGCGTTTGGGGTAGGGAGAGGAAGAGCAGAGAGACGGAAGTGGGGGTGGGGCTTTGGTGTGTGCCACACCTTTGGGGGGAAAGACATGATTGTAAGAGGGACTTTACCTAACAAATGCAATCAGTGCAACCTGGTTTCTTGTACCCTCAATGAATCCCCAACAATAAAAAAAATTAAAAAAAAAAATAGTACTATATCTCAATCATTAGCTTCTTACAGAAATAATTTAGTATATTGCCAGAGGTACTGTGAAGGTGAGGGAGACTTTTATAAGCTGACAACCTTATTTATTTTGTTTAAATTATTTGTGTATGTTTTCTAACTTGAGGCATTAAAATCTTCAAAATGAATTTCATACTCTTACATTCCTATATGTGCAGGCATTAAATTACCTAGTTGTATTTTTTTAAATTAACATGTACTTATGTTTTCTGTTTTTTTCCTATGTGCTGTTCATTCTCTGACTTCATGAAAACATTAGGTCACCAAAAAGGAGACGATCTAGATCTGGTTCTAGATCTCGAAGGTCTCGTCATCGACGTTCTAGATCTCGGTCCAGGGATAGACGCCGACATTCTCCCCGATCTCGATCCCAAGAAAGACGGGATCGAGAAAAAGAACGGGAACGTCGGCAAAAAGGTCTTCCTCAAGTCAAACCAGAAACTGCAAGTGGTAAGTAAGCTTAAAATTCAAAATTCCTGCCTTGTTTTTTCATGTCATGGGTTTAAAATGTCTTCTTGTTAGCAAGGCCATAATTGAAATGTTAATTGTGTTGGTTTTATTCTTTTATTGCTTTGTCATTTTTTGTTTATGCATTGATTTATACTCTTTATTTGCTTTTTACTATAAAGTAGCAGTAGGGAGTGATAAGTGATAGCATGTCTTTGTACTATACTTTTATACTGTAAGACCATTAATTAGCTCTCCTGTACACAATGTAAAGGGTTTTTTGTAGAATAATTACCACCCTTTAACTTATGTGAAGAAGTATAATTTACAGAACATATTAGCTTGCATTATCTCTTGAATTTTATCACGTCTTTAGAATATGTTTAATAAGGTATGGTAGACATATTAAGTTATTAAGATTTTACGTCATAATTTCACTAAAGCATATGTAAAATTCTGGACTCTGTAAGGCTTATTATCTAGGACACAGCATAAAAGAAAAACCATAAACTCTCAAGAGCTGGAGAAGGCTGAAACTGCAAGAGCAGGCAACCTAAGACAAGGGCTATGTTTTTCCGCCATACAAAAAACAAGAGGGAATTGTTGGGCCCTGCCATGTGCCTGAGGCTTAGTGCAACTTCCCGAGCCTGACTAGAAGCAGATCCATCGAGCTACTTCCACGTAGCAACGACTCAGCAAGGCCCGGCCTGAAACTGCCTCTACCTAGATACAGCCAATGTGGTACCATGCCACTGGCCCGACCCTGTCACGCATCTCTTCCCCCGCCTTCTTTCCCCGCCCCTTCTCTCACAATAAAAAAAAAAAAAAATATTAATAATTGAGATCTCATCATATTGAGTATTACCTTTAATAAATATGAAGTGTCCATCCTTTTCCTTAATTATTTTGGTTGGTTTAAAGCCTATTGCATCTGCGAACAGGATTGCAACGCCTGCTTTTTTCTGCTTTCCATTTACCTGGAATATAGATGACCATCCCTTCACCTTGAGTCTATATTTGTCTTTTAATGTAAGATGCAATTCTTGAATGCAGCAGATATCTGGCTTGAGTTTTTGTATCCAGTCAGCCAACTTGTGCCTCTTTAGAGGACAATTTAAACCATTCACATTAAGTGAGAGTATCGATAAGCCTTTAGAGAGTCCACTGGACATTTTTAATCCTTTTGTGACTGTGGAAGTTGGAGTTTGATCAAAATTTTCTGGGTGGGTTTACTTTTGTAGTGGAGGGTTAAGCTGGTCTTTATGGAAGATAGGTCTGAGAATATCCTGGAGAGCTAGTTTAGTTATGGCAAATTTCTTGAACACATGAATGCCATTGAAGTATTTAATTTCTCCATCATAAATGAAGCTCAGTTTAGGTGGATACAGGATCCTGGGTTGAAACTTATTTTGTTTTAGGAGATTAAAAGTCAATGACCATGCTCTTTTAGCTTGAAAGGTTTCAGCAGAGAGATCTGCAGTTATTCTAATATTCGTCCCCTTGTAGGTAATGGTTTTCTTTCGTCTGGCAGCTTTCAGAATTTTCTCCTTCATATTAACTTTAGTGAAATTGATTATGATGTTTCTGGGGGATGTCTTATTCAGATTGAGTTGTGCTGGAGTTCTGAAACTGTCTGCTATCGGGATTTCTGAATCTCTTGGCATGTCTGGAAAGTTCTCCTTCATAATCTCCTGGAGAAGAGACTCTGTGCCTTGTGAAGCCACTTCTTCACTTTCGGGGATCCCTATAAGACGAATATTGGTTTTCTTCTAATTATCCCAGAGCTCTGTGAGAGAGTGATCTGTTTTTGCCCTCCATTTCTCTTCCTCTTTGAGAGTTTAGGAGCGTTCAAAAACTTTGTCTTCAATGTCAGAAATCCTTTCTTCTGCTTGCTCCATTCTGCTACTGAGGGATACTACTGTGTTTCTAAGATATTTGAGGGATGCAACTTCTTGTCTCAATTTGTCAAAATCTTAGGTCATTTGGTCTTTGAATTTGTTGAATTCTTGAGTTACATTTTGGGTTACTGCTTGGAGTTCTAATTCGATCTTATTTGCTATCCAGATTCTGAATTCAATTTCTGACATCGGAGCTATTTGTTTGTGCATGGGATCTTTTGCTGTGTCTGCCCCATTGATTTTTGGGGGAGTTGATCTACTCTGATTATTCATATTGCCAGAGTTTTTCTGTTGATTTCGCCTCATGATTGTTTTTCACCGTTGCCTCTGGCCTCCTCAGAGTTGGGTAGGTGTCTCTCCAAGAATAGACACCAGCGGGGTCACTCTGTTGTTGCTGGATCTTTGTTGGGAGTGACCCTGTGTAGTTCCTCTGGTGCTGCTCCAGCTAGGGAGTTCTGGTTGTGGAAGCAGCTTCGGTGTGTGACATACCCAGATCCAGCAACAGGCGGGAGGTGGTGCGCACGGTTCTGGGAGTGCCTGGTGCCCAGTGACTTTGGCACAGAGAGCCCAAGGCTCTAGCATTCTCTGGCCAGGAGAAGGGCTCTGCGTAGAGGCAGGGCTCTAGAGGGCACATGGCTACCACAGTCCCTGGCCAGACAAGTGAGCTATTGTGGAGGCTGGGAGGACACAGGAGGAAGGACACAAGGTTGCACGGCTTCCACAGTTCCTGATTAGGGCACGTGGAGGCCAGGTGGGTACAGGTCGCAGGTCGGGGGTCACGGCACAGCTCTTAGGAAGGTCCAGGTGGTGCCAAGCCCAGGAGTTTGAGGTTGCTATGTGCTATGACATCATGGCACCCTACCCAGGGCAACAGCCCGAGGCTCCTGTGTGCCAAAACCAGCTCACTCTGCCCCTGAGGATTAAGGCTGTAAGGCAGCTCAGTCCCTGCCTTTAGGCTGCTCAGTCACTAGGTTACTTTGTCCTGCCCGATCCTTGCTCTGCGACCCTGAGGGTGGAGCTTGCCGGGGCAGTTCCCTCACAAGGGCTTCCTGTCCCCAGCTCAGTGGCTCAGTCTAGGGCCCCAGACATTGCCCAAAGTTCTCTGCACTCCTGCTCAGTCTCTCCCCAAGGAAGTTCAACTGAGTGCCAAGTCCAAAAACACCAAAAAAGTTCACAGGTAAGGCCTTTCCGGTTTGCAGTCTCACTGCTGCTTGTACTTAGGGTTGCCAGCAGGATTAGGTTGATCAAACACACACAACCGCTTGCCTGTTTTCCACTGTTTTTTTCCTCCTCTTGGGATCCAGAAGTCCCTTGGTGACTCCCTGTATCCTCCAAGGGATGATTATAGACAGATCCCACCAGCCAGAGATGCCTGGATTCGTATCTCCCTAGACTCACCATTCCCTGTTGTAGGGAATCTGTTACTCGGCCACCACCTTTCCGTTTAGAATTTTTGTTACTTACACAACCGATATTCCTAGAGTAGGGAGAATAAGGCTATCACTAACTTCAGTAAGCTTTTGCTATCCCATACATAGAAGGGAAGGTTAGATTTTTGAGAAAAGTGATTACGCTATTATTATTTTTTAAAAATTGGGAGAGAGAAGGCCCTCCAACATGATATTCCTTCCCATAATGAATAGCTTTCTTTGATCTCAAATAACAGAAATTGACCCTCTTAAACTTCAGCAAAAAAGAAGTTTAGTAATAAGTCCTGGATAGTGCTCAGAATGAAAAAATAGCATTGAAATTCAGAAATATGGAAAGGGAAGCGGTTCTGGAAATCTTGGTAACCAGGACTAATTGGCAGGCCTGACCATTGGAATAATACAAAGCCACAGGGATTATTTGTCTTAAACATGGAAGGGGAGAAAAAGAGCTTCCCCTACAAAAAAGATGGGTCCCTTTCAAAAAGATAGAATGATTCCCAGTGCACTAAAATTCATGTGTGTGCACATGTGCATTGCAGGTGGGGAGAAGAAAAATCCATCCACTAAATCTATTTTATTTGTATCTAAATGAAGACAGCAAGGAGAAACTATAGAAGATTCTTCTTTTCCAGGCTGTGCCAGCTACTGGCTTTCACCAGCTCTCTAAAAAACTGACCTAAAAATTGGGAAGTTCTGCCATTTGGAGAGTGCTAGACTTTGTGGAGAAAAGGGGGTAAGGGTTACATAAAGTTGAAATACGCTTAGCATACATGACAGCAAGCTTAAATCATTCTCTACAAGGAAGCTCATGAGTTGTAAGGATCTCCAGATCTGATACTCATGTGCCTAATTGGGCCAAGCCCAGCCCTGTAGCCACGGGAGAAGCCTCAGAAGCTGCTCCCAAGCTACACTCTGGTGTCCCCTCCAGCAAAATGCACTTGACTCACGTCTTTTACCTTGGGGAGATTGTAATTCCTCCGTGGGGGTTTGAAGGCCTTGCCAGAATATTCACATTACTTAACTTCTTAGTCAGTTCTAGAGAGAAGGGTTTATGTTACAAAGGGTGATAAACAATTCTGAGGGCCTGGAATGGGACTGCAATATACTGTTTTTTCACTGGGAAGCTTCATTAGCTTTATGTAATGTAATTGTTTAAGCCAAATATCCGAGTCTCTGGGTTCTAAGTTAATAGGGAGGAGGGGGATGAGGAGTTTAAGGAACACTGTCTGGGCCTATATGTGACAATAATCACTGTTGTCACTCCTCACCCCAGTCACCAGTATTTCTCCAGGGGACACAACTATATTTGTCCATTTAAAACTGGCCGTATCATTTATGGTAACCAGTACAGCATAAAAATGTGGCAGACCTTGTTCAAAACTTTTTAAGAATTTTTAAGAATTGCAACAGCAGAGCATTAAAATGAATATGAGCGCTCCCGAGTGCCAGGCCTTGTGTAAAGGCATAGTTTGCCTGTCCGTGGAGCTGACCCATTACTTCCAGCCCACTCAACCGTGTCCAGCTTTTAAACTACTTGTGGAGCCCAAGAGCTGCTCTATTGTCTCTTCCAGGGCTGTCTCCATCCATACCTCTCATAGGGAATACCCAAAGTGTAGTAGGGAGAAGCGTGTATTAGTCAGGGTTCTCCAGAGAAACAAAACTAATAGGACATATATATTACAAGTAATGGGCCAACATGGCTATGGAGGCTGAGAAGTCTCATAATCTGCAGGTGCCATGCTGTAAACCCAGGACATCAGATGGTATAGTTTCAGTTCAAATCTAAAGGCTTGAGAGCCGAAAGAGCCTATGGTAAGTTCCGGTCCAAGTCCTACCCTGGAGGCAGCCGACCAGAGTCCCAGCTCAAAGGAGTCAGTCAGGGAGAGTTGGGTTTTTAGAGGGACACCTGCCTGAATCTGTTGCTAACTTGCTTTGCGGCCTTGAACACATTTCTTTTTTAATTTTAATTTTATTTTTTTAGTATCTTTTAATTTATTGATTTACTTACTTTTTTGCAGTTTTTGGCCAGGGCTGGGTTTGAACCCACTACCTCCAGTATATGGGGTTGGCGCCCTTCTGCTTTGAACCACAGATGCCGCCCTTTAATTTTAATTCGTTTATTTACTTTTGAGATAGGATCTCCATCCATCACCCAGACTAGAGAGCAGGGGGTGTGATCATAGCTCACTGTAGCCTCAGACTCTTGGTCTCACGTGATCCTCCTGCCTCAGTGTCCCAAGTAGCTGGGATTTATGCACATGCCACCATGCAGCATTTTTTTTTTTTTTTTTAGAGACAGGTTTTTGCTATATTTCCAGGCTGGTTTTGAACTCCTGGTCCAAAGCAGTCTTCCTGCCTTGATCTCCCAAGTTGCTAGGATTACAGACGTGAGCCACTGTGCCCAGCCTTGGACATATTTCTTAAAGCTTCTGAGCCTCAGTTTCCTCTACTCTACGAGATTTATGTGAAGATCATAGATAAATGTGCAAAGTGCTTGGCGTATAATAGAGGCTCAGAAAATGGCTGTTGAGAGCCTACCTCCCCATTCTACAACTGGATCCTTGCTGATTCCTTGCGAAGAAAAGGGGAGATGAGCACCTCACAAAGGCCTTCAACAGACTGGGTGTGTCCTCTATCTTCAAAGAAGAACCCTGGGGCTTGGTTAACCACTTGCTTTCCTTTCCCCAAATCACACTTCCCCAGCTGGCTTCCTGCAGCTCCTATCACCCTGAGGGTGATTGCTGAAACGTGCTGCCTGCATCCCCTCCCCTTCTCACTCCTCCCAGGGCAAACATGTCAGCACTTGGTGCTCAGAGTTTTAGGGCCATGCTGGCATAGCCAAGGATGCAGTTGATAATCAGAGAATAACTGGGGACATGCAGGTGGGACCTGCGATTCAGGCAAACAAAAATCCCCTTTCTCCCTTCCCCTCTTAATTTGTTCTATTTGCAGAAAGCCATCCACAATTACTTCATAATTACATACTTGTGCCAATACCTTTCTCCCCAAGACCTCCCCACAGTTACACATTAAACTCTCAAGGCTCAAGGGCCACTGAGATTGATTTCCCCCACACCATACATAAAGGTTAAGAAGGCAAGGGCTCTGGGTTCCAATGCTCCCCTAGGGTCATTCAAGGTGTCCGTCTGGCTATATTTAATGGGGCTATGAAACTGGCCTCCTTCTGTTATCAGACCTAAAACCATGTCCAACTGAGTCTCCTGGCCTCCCTCATTCAGTCCTGCAGGATGCCTGCCTTGCCGTGGTCTGCGTGGCTGCTCCCCCCACTGCAGCCTCAGACTGACCAAGGGCCTTGTGGGCAGGAGCCTCTACAGCAGGGTTGGCAAAGGTTTTCTGTAAAGGGAAGATAATGAATATTTTAGATTTCATGACCCAAAAGTGAAAATCAAAGATATCACATGTATATTAATATAACACTTAAAAATGTATCATTTTTTACTTTTAATAATTTTAATTTGTAGAGGTTCTGCCTGGTTGTCCAGCAAGCCTAGTCGTCCAGCAAGCCTAGTCCTTGTCTACACTCTCTTATTTTTTAGTCATCCATTTGTAACATCTTTTCATTATTAAGTATATTAAACATGCTTAAATTCATTCTAAAATCAAAAATTGAATATTTGAAGTGTTGGTCAATCTGTATCTGCCATCCATTGTTCTTGCCAGCTTTCTCATGGCGCCTTGTTTGCTGCGTACACTGTGATTCTTTTTTTCAATTCTAAGCTCCAGTTTGATGAAATTCTATTCCAGGCCTGTGATAACAGAGGTTTCTTCATTGAAGATTTGTGCTTGTTTCTAGACTGAGAGTCTTCCCAGCTCTGAAGTCTGGGCCACATTAAAACAAACATGGGGTTTTCAAATTTACACTGAAAGTGTAAATTCGGCTGCAAGCCTACATGAAGGTAGCCTGTGATTACAACCTCTCAGACTTTTCCTCCTGCCATGCAGAGGCAGGACAGATGGCTTCCTGTGCATCCTTGAGTAGGAAGAGGGAGTTTCAGAAATTCCTGGAGAAAACTGCCACTGACTGTCAGATGGCAGACAGCCTTTGGACTGTCAGATGATTTATAAGAGGGTCTCTGATCTGACTTTCCATGTTCCCTGGACTTGTCTCACCTCTGCTGTGCACATATCAAAGCCAACTCTCTGGGTTACTTGGGGGGAGAGAGGGGACCCCTCCCAAGGGAGCTTTCAGCTTGGCACTGGCTCAACTCCCCGACTACGCCTTCCTTGGGTGTTTCTTTGTTTGACTTCTTACTTTCCTTCTGGAATAGTGATGCATTTTTTAATGGTTTATTCAGCATTTTTTGGTGTTTTAATGAGCTGTCTGTCCTTAGGATACCCAATTTACTTTATCTCCTCTGGTTTAAATTTTTAAAGCTCTGTTCTTGGCCAGAGGTGGAGGCCCACGCCTAGCCACCTAGCACTCTGGGAGGCTGTCAGGGGCCGTGCCCGGGCCCGGCACGCCCCTGAGTAACAACATCGCGCTGAGAGGAAGTACATCCCCTGCGGCTTTAATGATAAACAAGTTTAAGGAAGTAACCCTAATTGGCCCGGAGGCCGCATGCTGCGCT
>CAUYPK010027640.1:0-11684 GCA_963574355.1 Loris lydekkerianus
AGACAAATACATTCAGAGAAGAAATCAGATGATTTCTGCAATGAAGTATTAAGCAATATTAATAATAATAGTAATGCAAAGAAAGTGGCTTCACAAGGCACAGAGTCTCTTTTCCATGAGATTATGAAGGAGAACTTTCCAGATATGCCAAGAGATTCTGAAATTCAGATAGCAGATAGTTTCAGAATTCCAGCATGACTCAACCATAATAAGATATCCCCCAGACACATCATAATCAATTTCACTAAATTTAATATGAAGGAGAAAATTCTGAAAGCAGCCAGATGAAAGAAAACCATTACCTACAAGGCGAAAAATATTAGAATAACTGCAGATCTCTCTGCTGAAACCTTTCTAGCTAGAAGAGGATGGTCATTGACTTTTAATCTCCTAAAACAAAATAACTTTCAACCCAGGATCCTGTACCCAGCTAAACTGAGTTTCATTTATGACGGAGAAATTAAATACTTCAATGACATTCACACGTTGAAGAAATTTGCCATAACTAAACTAGCTCTCCAGGATATTCTCAGACCTATCCTCCATAAAGACCAACGTAATCCTCCACCACAAAAGTAAACCCACCCAGAAAATTTTGATCAAATTCCAACATCCACAGTCACAAAAGGATTAAAAATGTCCACCAGCCTCAAAAGGCTTATCAATATTCTCAATTAATGTGAATGATTTAAATTGTCCTCTAAAGAGGCACAGGTTGGCTGACTGGATACAAAAACTCAAGCCAGATATCTGCATACAAGAATCTCATCTTACTTTAAAAGACAAATATAGACTCAAGGTAAAGGGATGGTCATCTATACTCCAAGCAAATGGAAAGCAGAAAAAAGCAGGCATTGCAATCCTATTCGCAGATACAATAGGCTTTAAACCAACCAAAATAAGAAAGGATAAGGAGGTATACTTCATATTTGTCAAAGGTAATACTCAATATGATGAGATTTTTAATTATTAATATTTATGCACCCAACCAGAATGCACCTCAGTTTATAAGAGAAACTCTAACAGACATGAGCAATTTGATATCCTCCAGTTCCATAGTAGTTGGAGATTTTAACACCCCTTTAACTGTGTTGGATAGATCCTCCAAAAAGAAGCTAAGCAAAGAAATTTTAGATTTAAACTTAACCATTCAACATCTGGATTTAACAGACATCTACAGAACATTTCATCTCAACAAAACTGAATACACATTCTTCTCATCAGGAATGGAACTGAAACATATTCTTCTTAGCAAAGTATCTCACGGATGAAAGAAAAAGTATCCAATGTACTCAGCCCTACTATGAAGCTAATTTATAGCTTTCATATGAAGGCTATAACCCAACTATAGCATAAGAATACGGGAAAAGGACCAAGGGAGGGGAAGGGACGGGTGAGGGGGAGGTTAGGGCAGAGGGAGTGTAAGGGGTGGGGCCACACCTACTGTGCATCTTAGAACGGGTACTGGCAAAACTTACTACATGCAGAATACAAATGTCTACATATAATAACTAAGAAAATGCCATGAAGGCTATGTTGAACATTTTGATGAGAATATTTCAAATTTTATATGAAAACCAGCACATTGTACCCCTTGATTGCACTAATGTACACAGCTATGATTTAACAATAATAAAAAAAAAATAGAAATGGAAAACCTAGTACCTATCTTTAAATTTTAATTAAGATAAATCACAAACAAAAAAAGATAAAGAATAATTATAAACAAGTAAAAATGACATGGGTAAAATATGCATAAAAGCTAAGTCTGTAATACTATTTTTTTGTTTGTTTGTTTGTTTGTTTTTTGAGACAGAATCTCACTTTGTCGCCCGCAGGCAAATAGCTCACATCATGGCACATAGCTCATAGCAACCTCAGGCTCCTGGACTCCAGTTATTCTCTTACCTCAGCCTCCAGAGTAGCTGGGATTACAGAAGCCCACAACAATGCCCAGCTATTTTCTGAGACAGGGTTTTTGCTCTTGCTCAAGCTAGTCTCAAGCTTGTGAGCTCAAGCAATCCACCCACTTTGGCCTCCCAGAGTGCTAGGATGTATTTTTAAATAATAAAATAGAGCATAGTTAGTGATGAAGAAAAATTTGAAGAGAGAGACCTTAAGTAATAGTTATAAATGGAGAGGGCTTTCAAATGATTTCACTGTATGATAGAAGTTCTTAGAAGATGATGATGATTGCTTAACTTTGAAATTTTAAAGTAAAAGGAAGGGTTTGGTGCCTGTAGCTCAGCGGCTAGTGTGCCAGCCACATACACCGGGGTTGGCGGATTCAAACACAGCCCAGGTCTGGCAAACAACAATGATAACGACAAAAAAATAAAATAGTTGGGCATTTTGATGGGGGCCTGTAGTCCCAGCTATTTGGGAGGCTGAGGCAAGAGAATTGCTTAAGCCTAGAGTTTGGGACTGTTGTGAGTTGTGATGCCACAGCACTATACTGAGTGTGACACAGTGAGACTCTCTCTCTCTCAAAAAAAGTGAGCTCTCTGCAATATTCTCCTTACCCATAAATTTGACTTATATCTTAACCAATGTATTTATTCTATATTTATTCCTGGTGAACTGGAACAGAAAGACAAATGATAAACTGAATGGGGGAAAAACGGGACAGGTTTCTCAAATTTTTTTCTTTTACCAAATTTATGGAAAATCACAGATTTGAAGTGTATACTGTTATGCATGTTTTTTGGAATGAGGTTATTCTTACAGAACCTAAGAGATCATTTGCTGCAGCTACAGAAACTGCCTTACGCCTTTTCATGTTGTCCGTACTGAGATGCGCTTTAGAAACTGATAATTACCCTAATGCTTCCTGATTACTTTGAATTTGTATATCAAATATCTAACAGGAAATCTGAAAACCTTGTTGTAACTTGCAAAACAGCTACCAATAATCAACATGTACCGTATATACTCGAGTATAAGCCAAGTTTTTTCGGCACAAAATTTGTGCCGAAAAACCCGAACTCGGCACGAATTTTGTGCCGAATAAACTCAGCTTATACTCGAGTATATATGGTATATTGTTCACAGAGAAGACATCTTTTCTCTTGGGAATATTATCTACATAATTTTCATTATTCATGTCAATATTTCTATTAATAAACATGTCTACTTAAACATTTTTTAAAAATTTGCTTTTGAGGGTCAATTTCTTTTATAAACCAGCAGGTTAAATTTAAGTGTTTTAGATATTTTGGTTACATTACATATATCTAGATCTACTGAAGACAAATTCTGGACATCTACAGATGGTGCAAAAAAAAATGTATACACATTTTAAGAAAGTAAAAACTGTATTAAAATTGTAATATTCAGTATGTACTGATAATATTTTTTATATTGCTCAAGTCACGTTTGATTTCTGAAATTGTAAAAGATACAACAAACATTATCAGTATAATTTGAGTGTTACAATTTTAATATAGTTTTTTCCTTTTTTAAATATGCACATGGCTTGGAGCCTGTAGCACAGTGGTTGTGGTGCCAGCCACATACACTAACAGTTGTGGGTTCGAACCCAGCCTGGGCCAGCTAAATAACTGCAGCAACAACAACAAAAATAGCTGGGGGTTGTGATGGTCGAGTAGACCCAGCTACTTGGGAGGCTGTAGTCTCATCTACTTGGGAGGGTGAGGCAAGAGAATTGCTTAAGCCCAAGAGTTTGAGGTTGCTGTGAGCTGTGATGCCATAGCACTCTCCCGAGGGTAACATAGTGAGACTCTGTCTCAAAAAAAAAAAAATGTGCATAATTTTTTTAGGTACTGTGTTTATATGTATATGGGAGAAATTCAAACCTTCATTTGCTTCACTTAATATATCTGATCATTATAAAATAATGCAGCGATAGTGGCTCACCTGAATCAGAACTCAGAAATCTGATAAGAGGTTGGAGGCCTTTATGGTCTCTCACTGCTCTTTGGTTGCTTTTGTTTCTCATACATAATACTCGTATACAGTTCATTACATTTACTAGCACACCTTCTATGTCTAAGTTCAAGAGCTCTATCAGATTTGGGATTCCATTCTATGAATAAAACAAGAAAGTAATCACAGTTAAAATTTTTTAAGACAAATGCAATCTTTATTTTGAAACACAAGTGTATAATCTTTCTTGGCCTATAAACAAGACTGATATGATAGTCTCTACTGATACAACACAGTAAGTAATAGTTAATACAACTTTGAACAAATCTTATATTTTAACATTAAAGTAGCTATTCAATAAATATATTTTAACATAGCTTCCTTCCTAATTTAAGGGTGCTATTATATTGTATTATTTAATAAATTCCTAAGAAGTGAAGCAACTGAGTAAGATTAACAGAATATATTAGAAATATTTAGAAATATTTGCCATTGTGGACACTGTACTGGCAATTGTTAATAATACTTGTAAAACACTAAATATTATAATATTACTATTATTATTTGAGACAGGGTCTTGCCCTATCATTCAGGCTAGAGTGCAGTTGCATAATCAGAGCTCACTGAAAACTCAAACTCCTAGGCTCAAATGATCCTCCTGCCTCAGTCTCCTGAAACTGGGGACTACAGGAGGGTACCACCATGACAAACTAATAAAAAAATAAATTTTGTTTTAGAGATGGGGTCTCATTATGGTCTCAAACCCCTGGGCTCAACTGATCCTTGCACTTGGGCCTCCCAAAATGTTGGGATTTATTATTAACATATATTTTTAAAGTGATGGTGAAATGGGCTTAAATGATCCTCCTGTCTCAGCATCCTGAGTAGCTGAGATGCATCAACTGTGCTCAGCTCCAAATATTATTTTTATATATAAATACTTTTCTTATTTTAAATAGAGTAAAAATTGCATGTCTCACTATTAACAGAAATACTACAAGAGTATCAAGGAAATAAAAACAAAAATGCAAACCCATTTTCAATAAAGCTGGAAGACATCTATAATATTGAACCATAATGAATGTGTATGAGTTGTGGGCGGCACCTATGGCTCAGTAAGTAGGGCGCCAGGCCCATATACTGAGGGTGATGGGTTCAAACCCAGCCCCGGCCAAACTGTAACAAAAAAATAGCCGGGGGAAAAAAAAAAATAGCTGGGCCTTGTGGTGGGCGCCTGTAGTCCCATCTACTCAGGAGGCTGAGGCAAAAGAATCACCTAAGCCCAAGAGCTGGAGGTTGCTGTGAGCTGTGATGCCATGGCACTCTACCAAGGCTGACAAAGTGAGACTCTGTCTCTTAAAAGAAAAAAAAAAAATGTGCATCTGCTTAGGGCGGCGCCTGTGGCTCTAAGGAGTAGGGCGCTGGCCCCATACACCGGAGGTGGCAGGTTCAAGCCCGGCCCTGGTCAAAAACTGTAAAAAAAATAAAAATAAAAATAAAAAGTGCATGAGTTGCAACAGAGAATGAGAGAAATCTCTCATGGTCACTGTCCACAGGAAATGCTGGCAGAGCATTTTCCAAATTAAGTGGTTCTTCTTTGAGGAGCAGAAAAAGAAACATTCCCTGTCTGGAACACTAGAAATAGAGAAGCAGTATGGCAGCAGTTCCTGAACCAGTTTGGTATAAAGTTTTAAAAGTCAGAGAAAAGAAGGATGGCCAAGGAATCAAATTGACATGTATGTTTGGAAGCAGTAGGCTATTGGTGAGGTTAAAAGGAAGAGACAGACTCCACATTGCAGAGATGTTGGGGTCTCCATTATGAGGCACTATGCATGAGCAGTCATTGTTGGTTAACTAAAAGTAAAGTTAAAAGAACTCAGACATGCAACCCTGTAGCATATTCTTGCTAACCTAGAACATGGGTCTGGGTCTTTTCCCAGATATGCTTCCTGAAAATAGCTGGACCAGAAAAAACACACCTAACAGAAAGATGAGTAGTGATCAAAAAGGAACTAGCACCAAATCTATCCAAATATAAGAAAAAGAAAAAAACTATGACAGATGAAGAATAATACTACATGGTTTGAATATATTTGTCCAACCAGAGTGTGTAGGTTAGAACTTAAATCCAATGTGGTAGTATTCAGAGATGGCGTCTTTAGGAGTTGATTAGGTCATGAGGGTGGAACGCTCATGAATGAGATCAGTGATGTTATAAAAAGCTGGGGAAGATGGCCAACTGGTAGTAAACCTCAGCAGAGGCTCCTGAGCAGAGGAAGAAAAACTAGAGGGAATCGGATTGTATGAAGACAAAGGTGGGGAGCTGAGCCAAGAAAGAAGTTCGGCAAGGCAAGTGGTAACTCCAAGGAAGAGCATTCAAGAAAACAAATTTCAAGTACAAAGCCAATAGACTAGAGGATGGTAGACCCCCTCCCCCATGCAGTAGGCCTGCTACAGGCTATCTGCGAACAGAGCAGGGAACAAAAGACCTCTCATTTTACCTTGCTGGCTCTTTCTCCAGGGAGGTCCCACTTATGAACCTAGATACCACCCTGCTAGGCATAAAATTTAACAGAATTTCTCCCCATAAGTCCAAATTCCCAGTCCACCCCTCCCCCTCCCATGGCAGTCTGAAGTTCTGCCCCTGGAGAGCATAGAATGTTTGGTCTTGTCCTGAGAGATGTGGGCATAGTATGGACCACCAACCTTCAGGATGAAATCTGTGACTAATGGGGAAGAAAGAAAGTGTGGGAAGAAAGGGACACTCAGCGGGAGAAGGAGCAGTCCCTGAGTTATGACCATGCCCAGCCAGTGTTGGTGTTGACCCTCAGTTTGGGCTGTATCTGGCTGGATGGGGTGCAGAACCCCTGGCTCTGACAATACCCATAGCAGGACAGTGGTTGCCCCGTGTGGACTGAGTTCAGCAGACAGGGCTGGTCCCCAGCCCCTCCTGGGCCTGTGAGCAGAGGCTTGCTAGACGTGGACTGAGACCTTAGAGCAAGGGTATGGTCCCCTGATTCCAACAGAACCCTTGAGCAGTGGCTTGATGGGTGTGAACCAAGACCTGAGGGCTAGGGTGTGGTCCCCTGTCTCCAGTGGGCTGGTGAGCAGAAGCTTACCTGGTTAGGACTGAGACCTGCGGGCAGGGTGTGGTGCCCTGACTCTAACAAAGCCTGCAAACACAAGATTGCCAAGCAGTGAACTGAGACTGGCAGGCAGGGGCATGGTTCCCTGACTCAGCTGGTCTGGCAAGCAGAGGCGAGATGGGTATGGACTGAGACCAGGGGATGGGGGCGTGGCCCCTGGCTCTAACTCAGCCTGTGAGCAGAGAAGTGGACAACAGTGTAGACTGAGTCTGGTGGGCGGGAGTGTGTATCCCTGGCTTCAACTGTGCTGTTGGGGACCCTTGAACCCCTCTCTGTTGAGCAGGGTTTGCGCTGCCTGAGACAATTTAATTGGAAACCTGTGTCTGGGGCTGTCCACTCAGTGACATTCTAAGGTTGACCTTCGAAGTTCTGTAGCAAAAAAGAACTGAAGGGTGGGGGCTGGGTGCCACAGCTGTTTGTATCTCTTCACAATTGAGATTTAAACCTAATACTGTGGTTTCTTAGAATAAGGTAGAAGTTGGCTGATAGCAAAACAGACCTTAGCTTATGCTATCTCACCAAGTAGGTCCTCAGAGTCTCTGGCCAAAACTCTGAAAGGAGGCTTTGTAAGGTTTTAGGAGATAAGCCACAATTACAAAGCCTACTGCTTTGGTAAGAGGCTATCTCTACTACCTGGGAACCCCAATTCAATCTCACCCTATCAGTTCTAATAACCAAATGGTGGAAAATAAACATGGTGTGGACCCAACAAAATTGATAAACAAAATGGATAAACCTTTGACCAACCTGACCAGAAATAGAAAAGTAAAACCTCTAATATCATCTATCAGAAAGAATAAAGGAGAAATAACAAGACACTTCAGAAATTCAAAAAATCCTCAATGATTACTACAGAAATCTCTATTCCCAGAAATATGAAAATCTGAAAGAAATGAACCAATATCTGGAAGCATGCCACCTTCCTAGACTCAACCAGAAATAATTAGAAATCTTGAATAGACCCTTTACCAATCACTGAAATAGCATCAACAATGCTAATATGAAATCTCCGAAAAAAGGAAAGTCTGGGACCAGATGGCTTCGCATCTGAATTCTATCAGACCTTTCAAGAGTACCTATATTATACAACTAGTACCTAGATTATACAACCTTTTCCAAAGCATAGAAAAAGAAGGAATACTTCCCAACACATTCTATGAAGCAAATATCACCCTGATACCCAAACCAGTAAAGGATCCAACAAAGAAAGAAAATTATAGACCAATATCATTAATGAATATCGATGCAAAAATATTCAATAAGATCTTAGTAAAAAGAATTCAATAACATATCAAAAAAATTATACACCATGATCAAGTTGGTTTTATTCCAGGGTTACAGGGTTGGTTTAACATATGAAAATCTATAAATATAATACACATCAATAAAATAAAAAAAAACAAAGACCAGGGCAGCACCTGTGGCTCAAAGGAGTAGGACATCGGTCCCTTATATTGGAGGTGGTGGGTTCAAACCTGGCCCCGGCCAAAAGCTGCAAAACAACAACAACAACAAAGACCATATGATTCTCTCAATTGGTGCAGAAAAAGCCTTTGATTATATCCAGCATCGTTCATGATCAGAACACTTAAGAAAATAGGCACAAAAGAGACATTTCTTAAACTAATAGAGGCCATCTACAGCAAACCCACAGCCACTATTATATTAATGGTGTAAAATTGAAAACATTTCCACTCAGATCAGGAATTATGAGGCAAGGATGCCCACTGTCTCCACTGCCATTCAACATAGGAATGGAAGTCTTAGCCATGGCAATCAGGCAAGAGAAGGCGATCAAAGGTATCCAAATAGGGTCAGAGGAGATCAAACTCTCACTCTTCACTGATGATATGATCCTGTACCTAAAAATCTCAGGACTCAACTTCAAAACTCTTAGAAGTGATCAAGGAATACAGCAGTGTCTCAGGATACAAAATCAATACTTACAAGCCAGTAGCTTTTATATATGCCAACAATAGTCAAGCTGAAAAATCAAGGACTCTATTCCTTTTACGAAGTGCAAAAAAAGATGAAATATCTGGGAATTTACCTAACAAAGAATGTGAAAGATCTCTATAAAGAGAACTATGAAACTCTGAGAAAAGAGATAGCTGAAGATGTTAACAAAAGGAAAAACATACCATGCTCATGGCTGGGAAGAATCAACATTGTTAAAATGTCCACACTAAAAGCAATCTACAGATGTAATGCAATCCCTATTAAAGCACCATTGTCATACTTTAAAGAACTTGAAAAAGTAGTACTTCGTTTTATATGGAATCAGAAAAAACCTCAAATAGCAAATACATTACTCAGAAATAAGAACAAATCAGGAGTTATCACATTACCAGACTTCAGGCTATACTATAAATCTATAGTGATCAAAACAGCATGGTACTGGCACAAAAACAGAGTGGCAGATTTATGGAACAGAGTAGAGAACCAGCTACTTACCATTATTTGACCTTTGACAAGCCAATTAAAAACATTTAGTGGGGAAAAGATTCCCTATTTAACAAATGGTGCTGGTTGAACTGGCTGGTGACCTGTAGAAGACTGAACCTGGACCCACACCTTTCATCATTAACAAAAATTGATTCTCACCGGATAAAAGGTTTAAACTTAAGACATGGAAAAAAAAAATAAACTTAAGACATGAAACTATGAAAATATTAGAAGAGGGTGTGGAGAAAATACTTGAAGAAATTGGCCTGGGAGAATATTTTATGAGGAGGACCTCCCAGGGCAAATGAAGCAACACCAAAAGCACATTACTGGGGTCTGATCAAACTAAAAAGCTTTTGCACAGCCAAGAGCACAGTAAGTAAATCAAACAGACAAGCTTCAGAATGGGAGAAGATTTTTTCAGGTTATGCTTCTGACAAAGGTCTGATAATTAGAATCTACAGAGAACTCAAACTAATCAATAAGAAAAGAACAAATAACCCCATTTCTAAGTGAGCAAGAGACTTGAACAGAAATTTCTCTGATGAAGACAGGTGCATGGCCTACAAACACATGAAAAAATGCTCATCATCCCTAATCATCAGAGAAATGCAAATAAAAACCACTTTGAGATATCATCTAACTCCAGTAAGATTAGCCCACATAACAAAATCCTAAAACTACAGATGTTGGTGAAGATGCGGAGAGAAGGGAAAGCTTCTACACTGCTGGTGGAAATATAAGCTAAACCGACCTTTTTTTTTTTTTTACAGTTTTTGGCCGGGGCTGGATTTGAACCCACCAACTCCGGCATATGGAGCCAGCGCCCTACCCCTTTGAGCCACAGGCGCTACCCAGTCCAACCTTTTTGCAAAGAAGCCTGGAGAACACTCAAGGAACTAAAAGTAGAACTTCCATTCGATCCTGCAACTCCTCTACTAGGTATATACCAGATGTTCAAAAATTATTTTACAACAGGGTGGCACCTTTGGCCTAGTGGGCAGGGCACCAGCCCCATATACTGAGTGTGGTGGGTTCAAACCTGGCCCGGCCAAACTGCAACAAAAAAATTGCCGGGCTTTGTGGCGGGTGCCTGTAGTCCAGCTACTCAGGAGGCTGAGGCAAGAGAATTGCCTAAGCTCAGGAGTTGAAGGTTGCTGTGAGCTGTCACGCTACGGGACTCTACTGAGGGTGATAAAATTAGACTCTGTCTCTACCAAAAAGAAAAAAAAAAATTATTTTACAACAAAGGCATTTGCACCAGAATGTTTATTGCAGCCCAATTCATAATAGCCAAGACATGGAATCGACCCATGAATGAATTAACAAATTGTGGCCTATGTATACCATGGAATACTATGCAGCCATAAAAAGGATGGAGACTTCATATCTTTTATGTTTACCTGAATGGAGCTGGAACATATTCTCTTAGTAAAGTATCTCAAGAATGGGGAAAAAAGTATCCAATGTACTCAATACTACTATGAAATCAATATATAATCACCTACACACTCATATGAATGGCAAAACATAACTATAGTCCAGAAAGTAGAAGGGAAGAGGAGGGAGAGGGGAGGGGAGGGGGGATATGGGAGGAAGGTAGGTATTTAGGGAGACCTCATCTAATGTGCATGATGCGATGGTACATTTCAAAACTATTAGGAAATGAGTATAATTGTAATGGATGTTACTTAGTTCAATGTAAGCATTTCACATTGTATATCGAAGCAGTACACTGAACCCCATAAACGCATCAATGTACAAAGTTATGATTTAATAAAAATAATTTTTAAAAAGGCTGGAAGGAAGTGACGAGGCCCTTTTGCCCTCTGATATCTGCCAGTTGAGGACACAGCAACAAGACACACCCTTGGAAGCAGAGAGCAGCCCTGACCAGATATCAAGCCTGCTGTGCCTTTATCTTGGACTGTGAGAAATAAATTTCTGTTGTTTATAAATTACCCAGTCTGTGGTATTTTGTTGTAGCAACAGGACCAGATTAAAACAGATACTCATTAGAAAAATGTTGCCACAGGCTCGGCGCCTGTACCTGAAGCAGCTAAGGCACCAGCCACATACACCAGAGCTAGCAGGTTCAAATCCAGCCTGGGCCTGCCAAACAACAATGACAACTACAACCAAAAAATAGCAGGGTGTTGTGGTGGGTGCCTGTAGTCCTGTAGTCCCAGCTACTTGGGAGGCTGAGGC
>CAUYPK010027644.1:0-10788 GCA_963574355.1 Loris lydekkerianus
TACACTTGTGGTGCATCTTACAATGGTATATGTGAAACTTAGTAAATGTAGAATGTAAATGTCTCAACACAATTGTGAAATTACCAGGAAGGCTATGTTAACCAGTGTGATATAAACGTGTCAACCGGTCTGTGAAACTAATGTATGATGCCCTATGATCATACCATTGTACATAGCTATGATTTAATAAAAAAAAAAAAAGAGAAAGAGAGAGAGAAAGAGACTATATAATGAACTAGCAAAATTTTATAAATATAGTTTAATATGATTTAATTGAATAAGGCCTTATTCACTTAAATCACTTAATATGATAAATTGATAAGAAATAGAATGTTATAAATGATAGTAAGTCAGCAGGTGTTCCCAGGTCTATAACCAGAACTCCTTGTGATGATCCAATAGCTCTCAAACTTGGCTCAACATTGGCACCACCTGGGGAGTTTTTATAACAACTGATGTCTGGTTCCAGCCCCAGAGATTATAATTTAATTGATCTAGGGTGTGGTCTAAGCTTTGGGAGTGCCAGGTGGTTCCTATGGGCAGCCAAGATTAAGAACCACTGATCAATAACAAGGAAATTGTCATAGATGACTATACATTCCCTCTACTCTCAAAGGACAATCAACCTATACTACACATAAGTTTAAATACCAGCTCTTCCCTTCTAGCAGATTCAGTGGGAGTTGCGACTGCTGAAGAAAAGCAGATATGGCCCTTCAGCCTCTTTTCACTGAACAGACACTGCTTTATGGTACATTGCCTTCCCCTCCCCAGAATTTTGCACAGCAATTGTAAGTACAGTATGGATTATGAGTGATATGCTTTGAATGTTACTATCCATTTCCCCATATCTTGACATTTGAGATATAACCACAGATTTCATATCCCCTTGGACTGGTTGAAAGGAGAGCTTCTAATTAATATCCTTTCAACTCCCATATGGAACACATGGCTTGTATTAGAGGCAAGATGAATGAATTGATACATTGGGAGCACCCTTCACATTAAAAGAACATGACTTACTAAAGTCAGGAATGCCCTAATGATTAAATCCATCCATGTATGTGAATCGACATATCTCTGTTTAAATGGGTTGTGTTCACAAGCAAAGCAGGTCCATTACCACAGCAAAAATGTTACTCATCGTGGAACAGAAATCATCATTCGTTGGCATACCCAGAAACATTAGAAATTTAATGGGCTGACATTGCAGAAATACATTTACCTCATCCCTTTCCTCTGATCACTTAAATTTAGTCTCCTCCAAATATTTAGCCTAGAAATACAAAATTTTTTGTGATGGTATTTGGAGGTTAAAAAAAAAGAAACATAAAAATTCTGCCAAAATTTGTATTTTTACTTGTGTTAAGATTGCCATGTAAAAAACAGAAGACCCAATTAAATTCAGATAAACTACATATGGGGCACACTTATACACATACTAAAAATATATTTGTTGTTTATCTGAAATTCAAATTTAAATGGGTGTTCTGCAGTTTTATTTACTAGATCTGGCAATGCTAACTACTATAAACTTCTCCATGTGGGGGTCACATTCTTCAGTTTTAGGGAACTTTGGTGGCTGCTCAGTCAGAAGACATGGTCTTATCACTAAATCAATGCATTAAATTTTCCTGCTGGTTAGAAAAAAAAAAAAAAATTGTATAGACAATACCAACAAGTTAACCTCAATCTGACATGAATGAGAACCATTTCTAAGTGGTTATAGTTTCTAAAACAGAACTCCATCTACAATAAATGTAATTATTTCACTAAAATTATTTGCATGTGTTTCTCTTCTGCACTGGGCCTTGTTCCTGCACCATCTTAGTTGCCTTCATCCATTACTTTGCAGACCTTTCTTTGCCTATATCTTTGATTGAAATTTATTGTGACACATTTTTAAACAATAGCAGGAAACCTCTCTTATGACTTTAATTATAAAATGGTGTTATAAAACTATATCCACATTTTACTTTTGGCAGACAGCAGTCCTCATTTAGCATGAGTATCTCAAGTTGGCCTCTGCAGCTCTCTTTGGTCGATTTCAGTGCTTACTGTATGTAATTGATATAAAAACACAAGGTTTAGGGAGCAGTTATTGGAACTTGTTAAAAGAAGTAGCCACATTCATAAATACTTTCATTTTGCTATATAACATGCCAAGGGAATTAATAACACACTTTAGGGAATATGGAAGAAATTCTGACTTTTTAAAGAAAAACTGATATGTTCTGCTCTCACATTAATTGTTTGACTATAATGTCTATATTTGTTTCTCTTCAAATGCCAACTGTGTCTAATAAAAAAAAGTGAACTCAACAAATATGCATGCATCTCCATAAATATCTGTTAGCACTTAAGTAATTCTATTGTCATTTATTTATGGAAAGAAATAGAAATGTGTCAGTTCCCTAATAAGTCTATTAGAAAAGACCACAATAAAATGAAATTAAAAAGCTGTAACTGGAAACCTCACATTTAATGATACCTAAGATAATCTCAATACATTCTAAAGTAGAAACTTTAAAATGAAAAACATGTGATTCTTTTCCATTATTATAGGCAAATGATCTCACATTCTTCTGGCTTGAGAAATTAGATAAATAAAGTTTATAACTTAAAACAGCTACTCTGTATTTATCATTTACATACTACTAGAAATACATTTCACTGAGTAAAGAACAAAAAAGTAGAGGCAAAAAAATAAAAGAAAGAAAATTCAATAAATCATATTTCTAGTCCTAAGGAAGGAGCAATATTCATATTCCTCCACAATTTTTAAAATACCTATATTATGCTTTGATCCAATTGATATAAACTAATAATGTACATGCTTAGGAACCTGAGAAATGTGTCTCAGAAAAGAGATTTCTCTGTGATTAGCAATAGCATGAATTAGATTTATGTGGACTGTGAAGTTTCTCCAAGATACCACCTCAACTTTAAAGTTGCTCTTCATCTCACTTGATTAATACAAATAGGAGATAATAAAATGCTAAATAGTATCTTACTAACTCAATGAAGACCAGAAATGGGAGAGAGCAGTGTAACTCAGAAGGATCTTGAGGTTTAAATATTTAGAGAAAGGTAGATTAGATAATATAACACGTATTAAGATTGACAATTGAAGATAACATAGCACACTGATGATTACCAAAAAAGCAAGGAACAAAAAAGTGAAGACTGTTGCTAAAAATGAAATTGGCTGTATATAGTATGGACAGGGCATTTTTGGAGAAATAACTATTTCAAGGCGAGGAGAATATAAACCAGAAAACTCCAGGGAATCAACTACTGATTTTCAGAAATGGAATGACCTAGAAAACACAATGTAGTATTAGAACTACCAAAGAATATGACAAAAATACCACTGTCCCCTAAATGATCCCAAAGAAGCATCTGCTTTGCTTCTTTCTCTAGTTATACTTTACAACCTCTTTCAACACAATGATCCACAAGACAATCTACAAGATTATTCACAGTGGAGTCCAGGATTGCAGAATCACATGGGCTTCCCTAATAAATTTTTTATTTACACTAATACTAATAGATGCTGCCTTAAAAATATAATCAGCTTTTGGGCATAGGGAAGTGTAAGGAAGCTTGTCTTTTTCCAAAATGCTGAGTGAAATAAAATAAAATTTTCCCATGAGAAATTAAATATCAAGGCTGACTAATTCTAGAGTTTATATTATTCAAATCATGCCAGAATTCCAGGCTGATTGGGCAACCTAGAACTCCCAAGGACATTAGACAAGAGCAAAACAAAACTCTAATGTAGGCTGCACATGACACAGACACACACATAAAAAGAATTAAACCCTGATAAAAATGAACTCACATTCAAAAATTATATACCACATAAGGAAACAATTCACTGTCAGAGAAAGTCAGCAGATGCGATGAATTGGATTGTGTATCATACTAAAAATTTGTAGTAGAATAATCTCAGAATGAGTAGAAAAATGGTGTTTTTAATAAAGAACTAAGAAAAATGGGAACTATAATGAAAGAACACAATACTCTGGGGAAAAAATAGCTGGAAGTTTTGGAGAAAGAACCAATGACACTGAAATTAAATCTCAACAGCTGGGTTAAAGTACAGACTAGTTAAATTTTAGAAAGAAGAAAGAATTAGTATGATAGAAGATAGAACTATTCAGAGATAAACAAAAGTAAGAGGTATGGAAACAGGATGAGAAGATTTAACTTACATAAAACTGGAGGTCTAGGAAAAAAAGAATAGATATTTAAGAAGATAGCAGCTAAGAATTTCCAAGAATTGATGAAAAATATGACTGCTCAGATTAAAGAAGCACAAAAACTTGTAAGCATAAAAAACAAATATAAAGGCTCAGTGCATGTAGCTCAGTGACAAGGGCACCAGCTACATACACCAGAATTGGCTGGTTTGAACCCAGCCTGAGCCTGCCAAACAGCAATGACAAATACAACAAAAAAACTGCCTGGAGTCTAGCAGGTGCCTGTAGTCCCAGCTACTTGGGAGGCTGAGGCAACAGAATCACTTAAGCCCAAGAGTTTAAGGTTGCTGTGAGCTGTGACATGCCAGCATTCTACCAAGGGTGACACAGTAAAACTCTGTCTCAGAAAAAAAAAAAAAAGAAAGAAAACTTAATTGTTTTAATCTTATAAGCATAAAAAATAAAAATAAACACATACCTAGATATATTCTAATAAGTCTGGAGAACTAAAAGGCAAAGAGAAAGTCTTACAAGGAAAAAATAAAAAAAAATTAACTACAAGTAATAATCACACTTTCCCACAGAAACAAATGTTAGAAGACAATGAAAAATATCTTCAATGTGTGCAAAGAGCTAATTGAGGCCTTTAATCTCTAAACTCAGCTAACCACAATTTCAAAATGAAAGTGAAAAAATATATTTTCAGTTCTCTAAAGACTAAGAAAAAACAATTAAAGCATGTTTTTCAGTAATAGATTTATTGAACCCAGAAGGACAATGATAAATAAAAAAGCAATTATGAGCAAAGAAATTGTTAAATAATAATGATGGTGATGATGATTAATTTGGGTATGTGAGAAAATGTATAGCTAAACTATAAGAGAAGCGAATCCTGAAAGGTGGGAGAAGAAGTAATCAGAGTTAATGATTCTAAGGGGCTTGTATTGATCAGTATTAAGGGTAGAAATGTTGATTAAGTTTAGATTTGGTTAAATCAAATATGTAAGTTTAAAATTTGAGTGTAATCCCTAAATCCATAGAAACAAAATTTTTAATTTCTAAACTAACAGAGAGGAGAAAGCAGGGAACATAAAAACAATCAATAAAAATTAAAAGAGAGAGAGAAAAGTAGAAAAACTATATATACAAAAAATATGAAGTAGATAGAAATAAATAAATTCAATAAATATAAATGAGTTAAATTACCGTATATACTCGAGTATAAGCCGAGTTTTTTCGGCACAAAATTTGTGCCGAGTTCGGGTCTTTCGGCACAAAAAAAACTCGGCTTATACTTGAGTGTATATGGTAACTAATTAAAAAACCAAGACTTATCAGATCAAATGTTTAATCAGATTTTTATTCAGCTATATGCTATTCACAGAAAATGTGATCAATAGGAATTATGAAGGAAAGAGATGAAAGTATAAATCATGAGTTTAAGCTAAATATTAGAGATTCAAACCAATATTGTGCCCTTACTTCCCTCTGAAACCCCCAAAAAGAAAATTTTTAAAAAGGAATGAAGTTGAGAACACAAAGTAACAGAAGAAGAAAAGAGAAGTGTCAAGAAAGTTTTGGAAGAAGGAATGTACAAGGATATGTGGTAACTAACTCAGCAGAGCAGCAAAAGCTGAAACCTACCAGGCAGTCAAGGCAGGTAGGAAGGCAATAGGAAGTATCAAACTTACATAGAAGAACCCAGGAATGCCTGAAGTGGAGGCATCAAATACTTTCTGAAGCCTAATGAGGGAGAGTATTGGAAAGAGAAAATTTGGTTGAAATTCCACCTAAGAAACTGGTCCTCTCTTACACAGGGCCTCTCAATTCTAGCAAAAGACCTATCCGCACCTAAAAGGCCTATATCAGACAGGTTCAAACCTGGGCAAACAGGCATAGTGAAGGGCAGAGATGAGGAGCCAAACTGAAAACAAAGAAATCACTTCATGATGAGATTATAAGTGTCCTTGTCTTGGCACAGAGAATATCTTACTGTCAGGCCTTACCTGCAAGCAGAAGATCAAATGTCCCACCTGGGGAAAGTGAACAGTCTCAACAAAACAGACTGACACTTAGACTTGGATGGATAAAGACCTTAGTAGTTGGTTATTTAGTCAAGGAGAAAAATAAGGATTTCTCCTTATTGCTTCAGTTCAACATTGGTGTAGACTTTCAAATGGTACAAGAAGATGACAAGTTAAAAAAAAAAAAGTAAAATCATATCACATATAATTGCCTACACAGAAAACACAGGAAAATACCTAAACTATTAAAAGCTTTAAGTTCAACAAAATTGCTAACCAAAGGCCAATATGCAAAAATCAACAGCCTTCTTAAACATCAGGAAAAAATCCTTAGGACATTTACTTGAAATAAAATACAAAGCACAATAGTAATAAAAACTACCTGTATACCTAGAAATAGGAAAATCTAACAAAAAGCATGAAAGTCCTTTAAGGGGAAAATTAATAAATATAATCAGAGGGTTAAGTAGATGACCTAAATTATAGGAAATACTTTGCAGAAGACAGTATCAAAAAACAGTTCTCCTCCAAATTAATCTATAATCCTAATCAAAATCTCTGTTTTTCATGGAGCATGGCAAGCTGATCCTAAATTCATTTTGGAGGATCAAAAGACAAGAATAGCCTAGGAGATGAAAAAGAAAGGGGACTCATAAAAGTTACTAAGAGTTATTAAACAAACAAAAAAAGTGGCAGCTGTTGGAGGTATCTGCAGCAGCTCATGTGGCCCCAGGGATGAGCTGGTACAAGACTTAACCTCAACCTTGGAGCAGACATCTGAGCATAAAAAGCTTGGTGAGCTGTGGGAGGAGATGGCCCTGAGCCCTCAGCAACAGAGGTGGCAAGTTAAGAAACGCTGAGGCCAGAGGCATCATTCTGACTTCACTCACCTGGCAGAGCATACCTACTGCTACAGTGAGGCCTCTGAGTCAAGTCTTGATGAAACCACTAAGGAGTATTGAGAAGTGGCCCTGATCACCATTTTTAGTGACTCTGGTGACACAATGGTAGCCAAACGGCACCCAGCTCTCAATGTGATTGTTAAAGTAAGCAACATTGTTGGCATGAATCTGATTCTTTTACTGAAAATGCACCTTGTCAACCACATAGGCACCAGAGAAAGGTGAAAGGAGTGACATCAGAGGTGGCTGCCAGTCTTCAACAGGAGCTGAAGGTGTCAGATTGGAGCTATGAAAGAGGCTGCAGGTTCAAGTCTGCAAGAAGCAGCGTCTGCCCCACTAGAAGGAGAATACACCCTGGACTTCATCAGGCCGTGAGTTGTGTGAATCAGAAGAAAATAGATCGTTCCTAAGTAAAGCAGGAAGGAAAGAAAGGATGAAATGTGAAGGTGATGGACAGAAACAGGGCTCTGATGAGAGCATGTCAGAAACCAGCAGTTCACACTGGGCTCTTGTACCAGCGATGAAGGGTGGCAAGGAGATGATGAGTAGAGTGACTGGTTCTTTGCAGAAGAATGTGGCCCAGGATTCATTGTCCTTAGCCTTCTGCCTGATCATTGCTCTGAGGTAGAAAGAATGGATTCCGGACTGGATAAACTCTTGGATTCCGCACTCCTTTCACCGTCTCAGTCAGCTCAAAGTAGGTACCATGTTCGTACCATGAATCGTCTGCTGCATCTCGAAGCCTCAGAAAGAAGCGAAGGAAGCTGGTTAGGAGACCAGCAAAGTATTTTAGGTACTGAGAGAATAAGGCATATCGGTAACCACCCTCAGCAGAAATATTTCTGGTTAACATCAACAATAAAGAGAATGAAAGCAGTTTAAACCCCTCCTTCCTCTCTGCTACCTGGATGTTCTTGCGGATGCTTCTCACTGGAGGTGCTCACCAGCACACTGTTCTGCCAGACAGGCTAATGTACCCTGGGAACCACCATGTTCATGTGACAACAAGAAGAATTGGAAACCTGTGGCCACAGTGTCTCTCTCTAGTCCCAGGGTAGCAAATACAGATGCAATGAGCCAACCACACCACCATCACAAGCCCCGAAATCTCCAAACTCTGAGTGGTTGATCAGGACCTCTGCAGCAGAGAAAGCTGCAGACTCAACTACAGCTACATTTTTTAAAAATGCCCCAAGAAAAGAGCCTTGGACACAGCTAGAGAGCACTATTTCTCCTGCCAGGAGTAGACCAGGTGGTGTTGAAACAAAATGCTAGACTTTGTATTCTATATTCCCACACATCTTAATTGACATTCCCAGTCCTTTCTACCAGAAACAACTCCTCTTCTAACACAGCAGCAGATTCTCCTCTTAGGAAATCATATTGTGGGAATCTTTTTTTACTTTTTAATTAGTAAAGTATTGAGGAAGCAGGTTCTTTTAACAGAAAGATCATCTTTTGCTATGTTACACTGTTATTGCTGTCCCAACATTCACCTACAGCTCCATTCACAAAGCTGTTTTATTTTTTTGTTTGTTTTGCAGTTATGTCTGTTTGTGAAAAACTAGTAACTGCTTTTAATATCATTTTAGGAAGCCCCAAATTTGTAGCTTGTTCCAAACAAATTTAAGTTAAGGCCTATATGGAATTGTGTGTATGGGAGATATAGCTTGCCTTTGAGCCTAGTCTTGATTCACCCAGAGTGTCAATGAGATAAATCAACCAACTTCTCAATGTGGGGCCTCAAAAGAGAAATCCAGCAACATGGACTTGGGAACTTCTCTCATGTTTCTGCATATGGGATCAGCAACAGCTGAACTGAGTTTTACTTTGTCTCCAAAGTTTGTGTTCCACCAAAAGAGGACACACACACCCACCCCCCCACCCCCCACCCCCCCCACACACACACATATAGATTGATGTAGTGAAGAAACTGGCTCAGGTGTACACCAAACATAAAATAGTCAGTGGCTATGTCTTACTATAAATACCTCCCATCCCAGTGTAAGCCTGTACGTCCTAAGCAGGACTTTATAGTTAGTATTATAGGTCAATAATGAGGAGCAGAACTTTTTCTAGCATAGCAGTTCTCAATCTGTGGATCGCGACCCCTTTGGAGGTCGACCATCCTGCATATCAGATATTTACATTACAATTCATAATAGTAGCAAAATTACAATTATAAAGTAGCAACAAAAATAATTTTATGGTTGGGGGTCACTACAATATGAGGAACTGTATTAAAGGGTCGCAGCATTAGAAAGGTTGAGAACCACTGCTCTAGCATAATAATGGTTTATTGGGGCCATGCTTTGGGGAGGAAAAATGTTGCTGACATGCCTTTATATTTGGTGTGTTTATGACCCTCAACTGCATGACAAGTTGTATATATAGTCGTGCCAAAAGTTAGATACTACTTTGTCAAAATGAGGAATAAGTGACTGCCTGCACCTGCTGAAAGAAAATAGCAGAAGATATTAACAAATGGAAGAACATATCATGCTCATGGCTGGGAAGAATCAACATTGTTAAAATGTCTATACTTCCCAAAGCAATCTACCGATTCGATGCCATCCCTATTAAAATACCAACATCGTACTTTCAAGATTTGGAAAAAATGATTCTGCGTTTTGTATGGAACCAGAAAAAAACCCGTATAGCTAATGCAGTTCTTGGTAATAAAAATAAAACTGGGGGCATCACCATACCAGATTTTAGGCTGTACTACAAAGCCATAATGATCAAGACAGCATGGTACTGGCACAAAAATAGAGACATGGACATTTGGAATCGAACAGAAAATCAGAAAATGAAACTAACATCTTACAACCACCTAATCTTCGATAAACCAAACAAAAACATACCTTGCTATACCTCTGATAAAGGTCTAATAACCAGAATCCATAGAGAACTCAAATGTATTAGCAAGAAAAGAAGACGTGATCCCGTCTCAGGGTGGGCAAGAGACTTCAAGAGAAACTTCTCTAAAGAAGACAAATGCACAATCTACAAACACATGAAAAAAAGCTCATCATCCTTAATCATCAAAGAAATGCAAATCAAAACTACTTTGAGATATCACCTAACCCCAGTAAGAGTAGCCCACATAACAAAATCCCAAAAACAGAGATGTTGGTGTGGATGTGGCAAAAAGGGCATGCTTCTACACTTCTGGTGAGAATGCACACTAATATGTTCCCTCTGGAAGGATGTTTGAAGAATACTTAGAAACCTAAAAATAGAGCTGCCATTCAATCCTATAATTCCTTTACTAAGTTTATACCTAGAAGACCAAAAATCACAATATAACAAAGACATCTGTATCAGAATGTTTATTGCAGCCCAATTCACAATTGCTAAGTCATGGAAGAAGTCCAAGTGCCCATCAACCCATGAATGAACTAGCAGATTGTGGTACATGTATACCATGGAATATTATGCAGCCTTAAAGAAAGATGGAGACTTTACCTCTTTCATGTTTACATGGATGGAACTGAAATATATTCTTCTTAGCAAAGTATCTCAGGAATGGAAGAAAAAGTATCCAATGTACTCAGCCCTACTATGAAGCTAAATTATAGCTTTCACATGAAGGCTATAACCCAACTATAGCACAAGACTATGGGGAAAGGGCCAAGGATGGGGAAGGGAGGGGGG
>CAUYPK010027645.1:0-13724 GCA_963574355.1 Loris lydekkerianus
TACATACAATAACTAAGAAAATGCCATGAAGGCTACATTGAACAGTTTGATGAGAATATTTCAGATTGTATATGAAACCAGCACATTGTACCCCTTGATTGCACTAATGTACACAGCTATGATTTAACAATAAAAAAAAAACTGTTAAAAAAAAAAAAAAAAAAAAAAGACATTCCTTGGTTGCAAAACTGGCAGGAACTAGGAAAGTTTTATATCTCAAAGAAACAGCAAAATAATTTAATCTTTAAAAGTTTTTAAAATTTTCTAAAGTAAATGCCTGTGTAAAAGGAAGTCAGGGGTCTCTAGTTAGGAATCAAGCTGTCTAAAATTTAGTCAAGCTGAGGTCTTGGTCATATCAAACCAATTGGATGGGTTTTTTTATTTAAATAAAACAAAAACATGCAAATTAGTTTAAAACTTTTGGGGCAATTAGGGTTATAAAAAAAGCCTGGCCTTTTTCAACACGCAAATTTTGATTCATATTTCTATGCTGCAATTACTTGATCAGAGGCAAATTACTTAACCTCGTGGATCATGTTTTTTCATCTGTAAAATGGGAATAAGGTAGATTTGAGGATTTAGAAATCATGCAGCACAATTTGTTAACATGTGAAAATTATGCTAATTTTGGTAAGTATCTGGTTGGTTGAGATTTTTCAGTGGGATATCATACTTTTCAAAGGAGAGTGCCACTTGTATTTTAATCCTTTATACTTGGGATATTAAGACATCTGAAAACACAATACAAAGTGAGACACAACTGCAGAGAGAAAGAATTGTTTTTTGGGGAAGACATCTGTTTATTGGAGTCAGTTTAGGGTTCAGTTCAGTCATGTCATAGGTAGAAGGCTGTCTATAGGGTGCCGTGAGAATAGCTGGACAGAGACATTTATGCCTCAAATATGAAAGCCATGAGATGATAAACGTAAAGAGATCTACAAACAGCTTGTAACCTCCATTCCCCACTTGTGTCTGTATTGTTTTGATTCGCTAGACAAGGCCACTGACACCAGTCACAGCAGTGCATCCATCTGAAATAATGTATTTCAGTTACATCACAAGTTTCAGTGCAATTATTTTTTCCAAGGAAAATTTGCAAAGCATAAGCAAGAAAGAGAGCAATTAGAGATTCAGAAAACAGTCTTCATGCTGCCCTCAACAGCATTTACATCCCTGAGGGCCACATTTTCCTTTTCAATCTTTAAACTTCAGTCCCTCTGACTCCAGGGCCTTCAGCTCTTCTCAGTTTAATGGACTGACTATTTCACCACATCTTAAAATATACATCTCTTGAAGATACAACTGTCTGCTCTGCTTTGAATATTTCCATTACATTTTATTACAAGCTTGGTTCAAGGGAAGTTTTACACCTAATTTGGAGGATCTGCCCTGTCAGTTTCATTTTCCTCTAGGACTTTTATGGGGCTAATTTGATTCAACTATGAGTTCTTTATAAGTCTAAAGCTTTCTGTTATTTCTCTTGCTTTTTAAAAAATTTTCTTTTCAAAGCATGCTGGCTGCACTTCAGCCTTCCCTCTCTTATTCCTGCAGAATCTTATTTACCTTGAGTCATGCAATGTCTAATTAATCTGTTCAATAAATATTTATTGAGCACGCCAGAGATATGACATCAAGAAGATCATAGTTTAAGGGTGAAGGCTGCTTTTTAAATAAATAAGTACAATACATTGATATAAATGCAATGATAGAGCTATATTTAAAGTGCTCTGGGAGCACCACGGTGTAGGAGAGAAATCAGGAATTTTGTAAGTTGGGTGCTGTCAAACTGCACCAAGAGAAAAGGTGCCTCAAAGGAGATATATAGATATATATATCTTTTATATATTCTTTTAAAATTAATTATTTTAATTGACATACACAGCATAATATTTTGAAATATGTGTACATGTGGAATAGATAACTTTGAGCCAATTAATGTAAGAATTGCCTCATATATTTGCCATTTTTTTGTGGTGAGAACACTTAAAATTTACTCTCCAAGTGATTTTTAAGAATTAATACATTGTTATTAACTATAGTCACCACGATATGTAATAGGTCTCTTGAACTCATTCCTTCTAACTGAAATCTTTTAATAAATGGTCAGTTCTAAACATATATGTATATAGAAATATGAATATATTAATCTTTTTCTTCAGATTTCCATATCTTAGATTTACTTAAGGTTGGATATCAGTTCTCTCCAAAGTGTATTCCTTTAAGCGTTCAAAGAAAAAGTGAGTTTTATAATTATGTTTCAGAAATAAAGCACAAGCTACTGTCTGCATATAAATGTACAGGGCACATTCATATATTAGAAGTTCTTAAAAATGCTCATGTCTTTAACTTTGGTAATTCAGCTTACCAAACTTGACTTACTTGACTACTGAAATGCTTTCTTTCTACAACAACTATTAACATTCCAAGAACTTATGTTCCAAGAAACGCTTTTTGAAAGATGTTATTTTATAAAATTACTCGACTTGAAAGTCAGTGAAAAAAACTTCAGACCAGTTCAAGCAATCAAACACAGTAAGTTGCAATGCCTTAATAAGGCATCTGCCAACATCAATTAACAACAAAAAAATTACTTTTCTCTTACCATTATAAAAGTGAAATTTTTGGAAAACACATAGGGGGAGAATAAACCACCCACCGCCTCACCACCTAGACATAGCCACTTTTAACATTTTGTATACTGCTTCTTTCCAATCATTTTGCTGTTGACATTTTGAAAACAAAATAGAAATAAAAAAATTCAAATTTGTGTAAATGAATGTTTAGGTTTATTCTGCTAATTATAAAACTAACCTTTGTTCATTGTGGGGATACAGAGAAATTCAAAAAAATAAAAATGATGCGGAAGCCCCTCATTTACATGTAAATAATAATAAATCTTTTAAATCATTCATTGAGATACAATTTAACATTTTTTTAATATTGGTTCTAAATAAGATTTAGGAAGGGATCAGGGCATACTCACTTCCATAAACTGTGTCTGTAAATTCTATAGAGAACTATCTAGTGGCATAACATGGTAAAAATCATCAGCATCTTGAATTTCTGTATGGAGCAAAGGGCATCAGAGACATACTCCAGTTAAAAGATCTCTGACAGAACAGACGCTAAGGGATGGTCTACTCTTTATCTAGACAATTGTACTTCAAAATAGTAGACTGGTTTTTCTGTCTGTGTGCTCTAGAAATACCCTGTTTAGCAGCCAGTTGGTCTGTTTGGATTTTGTCTTCTCCTAGGCTTGGTAATCCATGCTTATCTGCATGTGAATGCCATTTTAGTCAGGTAATTTAATTGGACTGCCTTCCTGCAATTAGCATCGCTGCACCATGAACAATTCCTGGCAGTACTTTATTTGCTACTGTAGCTAGATTTCTCTCTCTGGCCACATTTCACTTTCCTACCTGATCTATTTGGGTTTTTCAATTTGCTTTAGTGGGCTGGAATAATTTATTGGGCCACTGGCTAGCTGTCCTTGAAGGCAACTTCGATCCTCAGCTTTCCAATGCACTTCCTTCCCTACTCCCTCAGTTCCCCAGTGCCCTCTTCCATTTCCAAATATTCCTGTTCATGTAAACAAAGCTGAAGTTAACTGAGTTCAATGCTAATCCTCAGCTGTTCTGGTGGGAGCAGGATGAAGCATGGAACAGTTTGAAAGGAAAAAAAAAAAAAAAAAAAAAACCCAGAAACCCAGAACACTACTTGGAAAGAAATGAAGCTAGAGGGACTTCAACTCAGCAGAGTGAGCATAATGGCCACACATTCAGGTCATCTTCATTTGGATTTGAACTTCTAGGGGAGCATAAGAATGTCACGCAGAGAACTTGTAGAATAAGAAGGCAACTAAATAATAATAGGATTATTATTTAGGGGCAAACAAAATGAGAGGATGACAGGGGATGTTGGGTGACCCATGGGGACCAGCAATAAGAAAATAATTTCTGAATATTGCATCCGTAGCCATCTTGATGAGAGAGAAATGCCACACTCCTTCCCTCTTTCAAGTAAAGTATCTGAGCTTCTTTTATCAGGGACCTGACATATATTCAGGGTCTTATAAGTCCAGAAACTCTACTGGATGTTTTCTTACAGGTTATTTCCACTTTTAGAACAATTTTGCAACATTGGTATTCAATTTCACAGATGGAAAAAAAAGAAGAAATCTCAAAGAGAATAATTAATAAATGGAAATTTTTAGCTTTGGTAACTGGTAAACCCAAATTCAGATGGAGTCCTTATGACTCTGAGTTCTCTATTCTTAATCACTGAAGCAGGGTTTTTTTTGGGGGGGGGATGATGTAAGGGGGTGGGTATAGACTTCTTAAGAACCCTATGAAAATTTTTAATCTTAAACATAGAAAAATGCCCATGCACAAATATTTTTATGGCCTCCATAGTTGTTAAACATTGGTTCATTTTGCATTTATTTTATCCTGCCAAGAGAAAGTAGGACTTTATGCAAAAGAATATAAATTGTGATATTTTGGGATGTATGTGCTCCTTTCCTAACAAAAGTAACTCCTAATCAGGAATGAGCTAAGGAGGGAATGATGGAAGCTATGGTCTGACTCCTGAATGTCCTTCAATGCCCCTGCCATATGTGCTCCTGGGAATTAATGTGTCAGAGCCTTGGTAACTGCTAGCACTGTGTCTCATCCTCATAGCATGTCAGTGCTGAAAAAAAATTCATAAGTGTTGAAAATTACTGTCATTGCAATAAAATACCTGGCTAAATAAAAATTATCTCTCTGTTTGCATTATTTCCTTTAATGAACATCACATAGATGCAATGTTTTGGATATCACCTACCTCAGAAAGTTAGGTGGAAACAGACTGTATGCGATAGTTTCCATCCTTGAAATTTCTACATCTATCATCTTTTTTTTTTTCTACTTAAAAGACCATGAAATGTGTCTGTTGCCAGTCTTATCAGATCCTGTATGAAAAATGAAAAGAAGTTTCTTTTGCTGTAAGTCAGGATTCATGTTCTAGTTCTGTCCTCCTGGAGTTGTTAAAGGGAGGACTTGTTATGGTAACTGAGACCAGCAGGTAACACAAACACTCCGTTATCTTTAGTTATCTTCTAAAGGGGGTATTCATCACCCAGATGCACTAGAGATACACAGGTGATTCCTGGGAAAATTGGTTGCACAACTGCAAACTTTGCTCCCTGGGAAGTCAATGAGTCCCTCCCCACCCAGAACACAAGTTATTCATGAGCTTGAGGATGAAAGGCATGTGATGGGCTTCTGAAATATAAAATGCCTATTGTTGTCTTCATGTCAAGGAGAGACACTTTTATCTTCATGAAAAGGAGAACAGAAAGAGAATGCTTTTTCTAAAAAAAAAAAAAACTTTTGTATTTTCTATGACACACACAGTACAAAATTAGTTTTCTTCTTTCTCCCTCCCCCCTAGCCTCCACCTTCAACTCCAAATATCTTGGAGTTTTAATATTGTTGAGTTAAAGAAAGAAATTAAATGGGATACAAAATTGTTTAAAATGTATATAGTGATAGTTTCTGGTATTTATTTATCCACTTTAATGAAGTGTTTGGTTTTTATTGTATTTAGTTTTCTCTGTCTCTACCATCATAATTTTATTTATTTTTTTTAATTTTATTTTTTTTTCTTTATTTTTTATTGTTGGGGATTCATTGAGGGTACAATAAACCAGGTTACACTGATTGCATTTTTTAGGTAAAGTCCCTCTTACAGTCGAGTCTTGCGCCCAAAAGGGGTGGCACACACCAAAGCCCCACTCCCCTCCCTCCTTCCCTCTCTTTGCTCTTCTTTTCTGATTTCATTTCATTTTTTTTTTTTTTTTTTTTTTTTTTAAGCAGGAACTCAACTTTATTGCATCAAGCAGCCGCTTATATAGACCGTGGGGAAGGGGTGGGGAAAGAAGGCAAGGGATGAGGTGCGTGACAGGGTTGGGCCAATGGCATGGTAAGGGGTTGGCTGTATCTAGGTAGAGGCAGTTTCAGGCCGGGCCTTGCTGAGTCATTGCTACGCGGAAGTAGCTCGTACCATCATAATTTTATAATGTAAATTCTTCTAAATAAAATTAACAGGCTTTGATATTTACTGATGCTTATTCTGTGCCAGGCACTGAGCTTGAGGCACATTATTTCATTTGCTGCTTGGAACAATACTAGGAAGTGGAATGCTGACCTGCCATCCCCATTTTACAGGTGGACAAAGTGAGCCCAGGGAGATAGAGCAGAAAGTAGTGTCAGAGCACTTTAGGTAAACAAATATAGTGAGATGCCATGTGTTAATAGGTGACTTGTTTCAGAGACAGAGAAAGAATTATTTCTAGATGTGTCTGACTCCAGAGCCTGTGCTCTAAACCCTTTTCTACTTGCAGTGTGGTCCAGGAATCAGCCGCACCAACACGCCCAGGAAGCCTGTTAGAAACTCAGCCTCCCAGACCTTAACCCTAGTTGTGTGTTGGCAAATGCTTTACAGTCAGCTTTTATGGGAGGTGAAGGTTTGCAATGTTTTCTGATTTCCACAATTTAAAAACTCCCAAGTCACTGAACACAGTCTGAGGAAGAGCTGCTCACCCTCAGCTCAGTGAGGGAGGTCCATGCCATTGCCCCGCAGACCTGCTGGATCACAATCTTCGTTTCTGCAAGCTCTCCAGGCAGTTCCTACGGAGGCACTGGTCGAAGTCACTGCTTTATACACTGCCTCACTTTTTGGATTCCTATGAGGGCTTTGGTCTTTGTCTGGTGTTTTGCTGCCCCTTCATCTCTCAGCACACTGGGGCTTACAGTACAGGATTCTGGTTGACAAAACTGGGACGGAGTAGCAGATGTGGTCTGGCTCTGGATCTTTGCAACTCCTCAGGTGGGGCTCAGCATCAAGAAAATGGTATTTAGGGACATGGCCTGCTGTGACTTCACAGACACTCAGCCTTACACTCTGAGGGAGGCTCAGGAGAGCTGCAAAGTGGGCTTTTCACACCATTATGCAAGGTTTTTCCTGATGGGGATGAGCACATGTGGTGCTGGACGTTTGGGAATCAGAAAGTTCGGATCTTTTGCTTTCCTCTGTGATTGCATAAGCCATTTCATCATGCCTGAGTGCATTTATCCCACTTGTACAATGGGGAGGAAATGTGGTAATAGCAAAGCTTATATTTTGCGGTACTGTAAATGCCTTTTATCTGGAACCCAGTTGAAATCAAGTCTATTTTTTCTTGTTTTGCATGTAGAAACAGAGATTTATTTAAGAAAGTGTTTTGTGGGATACAAATTAAGAATAAGATGTATTTTGTCTAATCTTTTACATTCCCTAGACCTGCAGAATGAAATATAATAGCCAATAAAAGAAAAAAAAAAAAGCCAGAGAAAAGAGAAAACATGAAAATTATCAAAGTAAAAACTCTCTTCATTGAGAGGGAGGTTAGGACCAAGCAGGTGTGGGCAGTGGGATACTTGGCAAAAAGTTGGAGGGTGATGAGACCACTAACTATCCCAGCTTCTGCCTGCACTGCACTGTAGGTTACTCTCCAGACTCTTACAGTGACCCCCAGATCCCCCAACCAGGACTGTCACCTTCCCTTCTCACTGTCACCTATAATTTCTTCCCTTCTTACCCGATGACTTCAAAGATTGTCTATCAACTGACGAACCCTAGCTCATTTCTCTACCCAAATCTCATTAGCCTATCAGATTGGACTTCAGTGTTTAGTGATGCTGTGAATTCCTCTTATCTTACTTTTTCCCTAAGGCAGCTTCTCTTTCTGTGTTTCCATGGCATTCACATTTCCCTATCAGAGTACTCACCACACTATATTTGTCAGTTTGCTTGCCGTACATAGAAATTCTAGACCCACAATAGCTATGACTATGTTTGGTTTATTGCTTTATTTTTAGCAATGTGAGATAAACATAAAATTCCAAGCCCCCACTGACTGAATGGACCCCTCTCAGCCAGGAGGACCCCAGAGAAACTTTAAAATTGAGTTCACAGCCATGATGGGCTGAGAGGTACAAAGCAAAACTGCACATGTGTGTGTTTTCTCTTCCCGTAAATATAACTACTCCTATCACTTAAATGTTATATCTGTTATATCTGTTAAATGTGTATATCTGGCCATCTTGCTCAGTATAAAGTCCTGTTTCCACTGTCAGTGCCTTGCAGCACATGTTCCTGGCTGGTGGCTGGGACCCCTGCTTACCGGCCTGCTTACTACTGCAGGCTGAATCCTTTCGGAGCAATAAAAGCTCTTCTTTTCCAGATTATAAACCTCAGTATTATTATTTTTTTTCAGTTGACAACACCTCACACAATACTTGGCATGTTGTAGAATGATCACAGACTACTCAGTATTACATTGGTGAATCATTCAGAGTTCCTCAAAGGGCAACTGAGGCAAAGAATTATTTTCTGCTACAGTAGAACCTATGGAAGTTGACCACCCATGAGCTGTAACAAAGTGGTGAACATATGGAAGTGGTCAACACAAGGAACTTCTATTGAGTACATGGGGTGCATGTCCAATCTATGAAACTTAGCTCAACTTCAAAAGGTGGTTAATGTAGGCAAGTGTTCAACTATGGAGGTTCTACTGTATTTTGTTAGGGAGTATAATCCCACTGGTTAGGAGTGAGAACCAAGGGTAAAGCAGAAACAGAGAGTCAATAAAAGGAAGTGATAGCCAGCTGGGCACCTAAGAAGTTATTTAAACTACTTCTCAGGACCCTCTACTAGGGAGAAAAAGAGGGAATAATTTATTCAGTGATTTCCTTCTCCCGATGGTTATAGATTTGCCCCCCAGAGCATTAACACCTTCACTGCCAGGTGAAGAGATGTTAATGGGTGGGTGTCAAGGGGAGCTGCATGGCTTCTCACACCCCAGAGGCAACAGGAAAACTCTGGGACAAAAGACAGGAAGCCTCTAGGATGGCATACATGCGTACTAGGTGATGCTCTAGTTAGGGCCCAGGGCTTATCCTGATCCCTCCCTCTCTTTTCCTCTCTTTTCATCTACCTCCCACCAGTTAACATAACTTTATCAAAATAGATCTAAAATATGACCTTTTATCTCTTCAACCACTGACCTTTACTTTTAATTTTAGACTCTCTCTGTTGCTCACTTATATTTGTGTCATAATCCTTTACTTGGTATTTTTGCCTCTAGTCTTAGACCACCAATTCCTCTGATTCTAATCCTACAATGACACTTCATTCCTTTCAAGATAAAATTTAATTGCATCAAGATAACCTACCAGGATTCTCATGATCTTCTCTATTGTATGTAACCAGCTGCGTGTTTCCCCAGGGCTCTTCAACTTTGGCCATACTGAATGACTTGCAGTCTGCTGCAGTGTTTGCTCTGTTGTGTCCCTGGGGTTGGCAATATTGCTTCCTTTTGCTTAGAACACATCTTTATTACATTTTTATTAAGATGACTTCTCTTCTCTTCTCTTCTTTCTTTAAGACTCAACTCAAATGCCAGACTATTCAGAAATTCTGCCCTGATATCTCTGCTTTAGGCATGTGATTTTTGAATTTTAGTGCATCAGAATCTCCTGAAGGAATTGTGAAAACACTGATGGCTGGGTCCTACCCGTACACTTTCTGATTCAGTAGGTCTGAAGTGGGGACTCAATAATTTGCATTTAGAACCAGTTCCCCAGTAAACTAATGTAGCTAGTTTAAGATAACACTTTGTGGACCACAGCTCTGAAGATAACATCTGTACTTTTCTCTAGCATTGCATTTTACATAATTTACAGAGTAGTGTGTTTACTGATTTCTGTCTTATAATCAGGATGTGCATTCATTGAAGGGCAGATGCAATATCTTATTAATCTTTCTAACATAGAACTTGACATGGTGCCTGCCACATAGTAGGTGACATGTTAATAGAAGGAGGGGAAAAGAAAAAAGGAAGAAAGATACTTTGGACACAGACAAATAAATAGAGAGAAGTAGATGTAGAGGTCATCAGAATACTTTTCTAGGCTAACATTCTATTTTTTTTCAACATAAGCTACTATTTGATTACAAAGTTAGTATATTCTATTAAACATAATGAAATAAGTGCAATGCAGTGGCTACAAGTGTGGGCTCTGGCATCACACAGTTTGGTTTTAACCCCTAGTTCCACTATGTGATGCTTGTCCTGCTATTTGGCACATATCTAGAATTTAGGGTTCATACTCATAAAATGAAAATAATAAAAATGCTACCTAATGGGGTTGATCTAATATTTAACTGAGGTGATATATATAAAGTGTTTTTTATAGTTCCTAACATATAAAGCAGTCAATAATGTTAACTGTTATGTATTTCTTTAAATGGCTTATTTACAAAAGGAGGTGATTTTAGCAATTTGGCAGACAGACGCACCAAAAAAATGAGTGCAAGTTAAGTTGCTTATATTTTAGGCACTTTTGTGTCATGTAGTGTTTAAGTTATTTTGAACTCTAAATATATTTTTAATACAGGTGATTTTTATTTAGGTGGAACAATATTTTCAGAAAGAAACTGATTTTTATTATTATGGGCTCTGTATTTGCTACTTAAAATTCTTTTTTAAGGGCAGTGCCTATGGCTCAGTGATTAGGGTGCTGGCCCCATATACTGAGGGTGGTGGGTTCAAACCCAGCCCTGGCCAAACTGCAACAAAAAAATAGCTAGACGTTGTGGCGGGCACCTATAGTCCCAGCTACGTAGGAGGCTGAGGCAAAAGAAACACCTAAGCCCAAGTGTTGGAGGTTGCTGTGAGCTGTGACTCCACAGCACTCTACCCAGGACAATAAAGTGAGACTCTGTCTCTAAAAATAAATAAATAAATAAATAAATAAATAAATAATTCTTTTTAAAAATATTCATATCACAAGGGGAAAAAAAGCTATAACAGTACCAATCTGCTAAAAAAAAATTACCATTAAAATAACTTATGGCTAGAGAGACAGTTTTATCCAAAAATCTCAAAAGACTCTACAATTATTACTAAATATCCCTCTGAAATACTATTAACATATACTATGCCAATTTCATGGTTAGAAAATGCCAGAAAAGGAAAAAGTACAGAAACAGGATTCTGGTGTTCTAAGAATTAGTAGTAACTAAGCCAGAAGGGAAAACACAGTGAAGAGACGATGAGCCTTACAAAAAAGAATTTTTAGACAAATTATTTGTGGGCCTTAACACTGTCATATGCTGGAAGCGTAGGGAAAATACTTTCTAATCATTTGATAATGTTTTTCCTTCTCTTTCTGTTCATTTTTTCGTTCATGTGCTTGTTCAATAAATATTTAGAATCTAATATGTCATAGACTCTGATAATAATTTCACTTGTATCATCTCATTTAATTTTAGTATGTACTTAATGAATTATAACATTAATTTAATAAATGTTATAAGTATTCACACTTACAGAATGGAAGCGTGTAGAGGTTAAGTGGAGAGCTGCATGTTTCTAATACTAGATGCTAAGGGAGAAAAAGGATAATATTTCTCACTATAACATTACTTCATAGTGGTCCATTATATAAGCTTTACACAGCTGAAAATGGCCATGGGCTTTGAAAATGGCCATCTAAATGTGAATATAGAAACTATTATGTGTATCAACCATAAAATTTCACCCCTCATATATAGTTTATTAATTTATTTACCTGTGCATTTTAAGTAATACATTATGAAAAATACAGCTTTCTTCTGATCTCATATTTCATAGAAGAATTTGATTTAGGTTGAATGAATCAAATAGCCTTGTATTCCAATGATGTGCTCCCACTTGAGTGGCCAGTCTTTACTGCATGTTGGTTCAAGGTTCTTTGTGATGCCTCTCAGTTGTGCTAATGTGGTTTTAGGGATGTCAAGAAACTCCATAAAGACCCCTGTGCCTATGGCTGCTGTCTGAAATCCCACTAATGGAGCTTGATGTTTTTTGCTGATTCTTGCTCACACCATGTCAACTGCATTGCCAGAGGAAAAGTTCTAAGATGGCGGCTGAGTAATAGCTTCTGTGAAGCTGGGTGCAGTGAGAGTGGGGAGAGAAGACTCCAGGCATCTCTGGCCAGTGGGTTTTATCCAGAGGCTTCCCTTTGGTGACATAGGAAGTCAGTGAGAGACTTCTGGACCGTTTGAGGAGGACAGAAGTGGTGGAAAACTGGCAAGTGGTATGTGCCTTTGTTCAGTTGGAGGCTGCCTGCAGTTATAACCATAGCAACAGCAAGACTGCAAGCAGGAAAAGCCTTATCTGTGGGCTGTTTTGGTATTTTTGGACTTGGGCACTCAATTGAACTGCCTTGGGAGATCTTGGGCCCATGTGCAGGTGACTTTGGACATTGTCTAGGGCCCTGGATTGAGCTGCTGAGCTGGAAAGGAGCTAATATTGTTCAGCTGTGGGCTGCCTGCATAGCTACTGTGAGGGAGCTGCCCCTTCATGTTAGCGCTGGGATCAGTTGGAAGACCTTAGGTGAGTAATCTAGTGACTGAGCTGCCCAAAGGCAGGGACTGAGACACAGGGGAAGTGTGAAGATCCAAGTGTTTGGCATATTAACAGCCTTGGCCCTCAGGGGCATAGAGGGAGTCTGGACTTGGTGCCCTGGATAAGCAGGCAGCCATGCCAGGAGACATCCCAGGGATAAGTGCTTTCCTTGGAAAGTTTCTGCTTGGCCAAGGTTCATAGTTTGGAGTATCTTTTAAGTGAGCTGAGGAGACTTTTGGGCTCCCAAGCCTACGGGGTCTGAGAGATCAGCAGAGGCCTCCAGTATCCATCTTGTACAGCTATATCAACATTGTGATTAACATCTCATACCTGAGAAGATCACCTGTTGTCCAGACAAACTGGAAAATATTTAGCAAGATATTTTGTTTGGTTTTTTTGGTTTTTTTTTTTTTTTTTTCCTTGATTTCAACATTTTTCCTTTTCTTCCCTCTTTTTTTTTCACTATTCTAGTTTAAAAATAATCTTCCATTTTTGCCTTCTTTAATGAATAGAATTTCATTTTTGCCAGAGTTTCTGCCTCTATTATTTTTCCCCAAAATTTTATCCCATAAGGGTTTTGCTTATTTCTTTCAGTTTGATTTATAGTATTTTGTCTTTCCTTTCTACCTGGTGCAGGTGGGGTACTGTGTCTGATCCAGCTGGCAAAGAGCCATTAACCTCAAGGGAATCATCCAACCCAGAACCCCCAAAGGTTGGGGGTCTTTAAGGTTGGGTCATAGTACCCTACTGTACCCTACATTACTCCTGTTTCTTTCTCTCAGTGCCTTTCTTCTTTTTGCCAATATTTCCTTTTACTCACTTCCCCTCCTTTCTCTTTTTTCTTTCTTTTTAAAATCTTTTTCCCCTTCTTGCTCTTCAATCTTCTCATCTTTTTGGTTCTGTACCAAAAGGACTCATTAAAACTTTAGGTCAGTGGCACAGTAACTTAAAGAGCAAGAAGTGAAAGGAAAATTAGGATAAAGAAATAAATACAAGAAAGCACTCATGAAGAAGAATCAGCAGAAAAATCCTGGCGATATGATACCAGCTCAGAGCAACCCCTTTTAGGAATCATGAGGTAGCTACAAAACAGTTTCAGAACTCCAGCACGACTCAACCTGAATAAGACATCCCCCAGACACATCATAATCAATTTCACTAAAGTTAATATGAAGGAGAAAATTCTGAAAGCTGCCAGACGAAAGAAAACCATTACCTACAAGGGGAAGAGTATTAGAATAACTGCAGA
>CAUYPK010027646.1:0-21226 GCA_963574355.1 Loris lydekkerianus
TCCTCTAGTATTTTTATAGTTTCATGTCTTAAGTTTAAATCTTTAATCCAGTGAGAGTCTATCTTGGTTAATGGTGAAAGGTGTGGGTCCAGTTTCAGTCTTCTGCAGGTTGCCAGCCAGTTCACCCAGCACCATTTGTTAAATATGGAATCTTTTCCCCACTGAATGTTTTTAATTGGCTTGTCAAAGATTAAATAATAGTTTGTACCTGGATTTATCTCTTGGTTCTCTATTCTGTTCCAGAGATCTAATTCTCTGTTTTTGTGCCAATACCATGCTGTTTTGATGACTATCGATTTATAGTATAGTCTGAGGTCTGGTAGCATGATTCCTCCTGCTTTATTTTTATTTTTGAGTAGTGTCTTGGCTATTCTGGGTTTTTTCTGATTCCATGTAAAACAAAGTATTGTTTTTTCAAGTTCTTTAAAGTATGACAATGGAGCTTTAATAGGGATTGTGTTGAAATTATATATTGCTTTGGGTAGAATGGACATTTTAACAATGTTGATTCTTCCCAGCCATGAGCATGGTATGTTTTTCCATTTGTTGACATTTTCAGCTATTTCTTTTCTTAGAGTTTCATAGTTCTCTTTATAGAGATCTTTCACATCCTTTGTTAGATAAATTCCCAAATACTTCATCTTCTTTGGCACTACTGTGAATGGGATAGAGTCCTTAACTGTTTTTTCAACTTGTTGTTGGTATATATAAAGGCTACCATTTTATGAGTGTTGATTTTGTAACCTGAGATGGTGCTGTATTCCTTGATCACTTCTAAGAGTTTTGTAGTGGAATCCCTAGTGTTTTCCAGGTATACAATCATATAATAAGAAACACAGGTGACTTTCTTATTGAAAAAAGGAAATTTCAGACAAACAATAAAGCTTATGATGTGATTATAGGATCTTACAGACCTGAAACCAGAAATTTTAAACAATAAAATCAGGGAAATTGAAAGACTTAATTACAAATAGATTTATAATAAACTTTATATATCTTAGTGAATTTCATAGAAAATTGCAAGCAGTAGTATAATAATATTAGGACATTTATTATGGTGGTGATTATTTATGTGTATTTCATTTAACTCTTACAAGGATCTTACAAGATAGTACTCATATTACTCCTGACATTTCTGTGAAGAAACTAAGGACAGGTAAATTAGTTCAAGCAGTGATAAATCCAAAATTCAAGGTAGGTACCTATCCTAGGTAGTCAGTTTTTAATCTCAATTATTTTAATCATTTTATGTCATTTGGGACCCCTCATTTTTTAAGGAGCGGAAAGTACAAACACCAATGACCCAAGAGAATGTTTTAAAAATAATAATTCAGGGCAGTGCCTGTGGCCCAAAGGAGTAGGGTGCCAGCCCCATATGCCAGAGGTGGTGGGTTCAAATCCACCCCCAGCCAAAAACTGCAAAAATAAATAAAATAAATAAAAATAATAATAATTCAAAGATGGAACTGAATAAACAAAAGAATGCTAAAGAGATAAAATGCCACATGCACTTTACAGTGCTGTGAATTGGAAGAGAAAGAATGGATCTTCCGAGAAGACTCAGACTAGGAGTCTGACTTAAAATATTTCATAAATGTTTGATTTGGTTCTTTAATGTTATGTTCAATTTCATTCCTAATATTTAAAAGGCTGTGTATTGTCCAAAAATAGAGTCATTAACAGTTTTTCTAAAAACCCTCCAGTAGTGGTGGCTGGCACTTACCTTGTCTCTCAACACATCCTTTATGTATGATCACTAAAGGGGAGAAAGATAATAGAAGAGGCAGTTATCAGACCAAACCCAGTGAAGAAGTTATCTTCAGTCATCTAGGTTCACCAGAACATTTCTTAATTTATATTAGGTAATGTTTTACAAAATAGTGTAGAAGAAAGAGGAAGGGATAATGGCATAGTTACAATATTCTAAACTGTTGTAAGATTGTGTTAAACTTAAATATGTATAAATTGTCTGGCCTGATCTTCTACCTTCTCAACTCCTTCATTTGTCTGTTACTAGTAACCAGGACAATTTTTTATTTATTTTAATTATTTGGAGTTCATTGATGGTACAAAAATCAGGTTACATTGATTGTATTTATTAGGTAAAGTCCCTCTTATAATTGTGTCCCACCTCCAAGATGTATACCATACACCATGGCTCCCATTTTCCTCTCTCCTCCCCTTTCCCTGCTCCCTCATTCCTCTGCCCACCACTTGGAATTGATTTGAGTTTTTTCTTATGTAGAAATGTATTAGATCATCTACTGGCTTCAAATTAGAATTGAGTACATTGGATTCTTGCTTCTCCATTCTTGTGATTCTTCACTAAGAAGAATGTGTTCCAACTCAATCTAGGTTAATACAAAAGATGCAAAATCTCCATCTTTTTAAAGGGTGAATAGTATTCCATAGTATACATACAGCACAACTTGTTAATCTATTCCTGGGTTGGTGGGCATTTAGGTTGTTTCTACCTTTTGGCTATTCTCATTTGAGCAGTGATAAGCAGTCTAGTGCAAATGTCCTTATGATAAAATGAATTTTTTTACGTCTGTAACCAGGAAGATTTTGAACCCATGGAACAACTATGAACTTCCAGGTAGTTTGAATGTTATTACTAAGTATTGTGTATAGAATTTAATAACTCTTTTTTTCTAATCTCATTTGTCTGTAACCCTTTATACTTCCCTGAAGCTAATTTTCTGGATTCTAATCTAATAAAGACACGAACCTCTTTTAAATCATTCATTTTTTCTTATGGATAAGATAAGTTTGAATCTCTTAAGAGGAAAGTGTGTAGGATCCAGAATCAGTGATGGCAAGTTTGAATCACAACTCCATACATACCAACTGAGTAGCCTTGTGCAAATCAACCTAAACTTCAAAATCTTTATCTAAAAAATGGGAGATCATAATGGTACCTACCACACAGAATCATGTTTACAATCAATAGAGAAAACATATGCTATGTGCTTAACCTACGTACTTGCACAATCAGTACTCAATAAGTGAATAGCAGTAGTTTTCATTGCTAATATTACACATCATTCATCATTTAGCTTTATCATATTTATAAATAATTTTTTCCTACTCATGTTCATTTTCCATTTCATGATAAACCATACAGTTTCATATACCTCTTCAGGATGGATGTTATTTTTGTCTAAGAGACTCTTTCCCATACTTTTCATGACAATTTTTATCAGCTATTCCCTCCTCTGGGTAAACTTGAGCAGGTAGGGTCCCCAGCCCCTTGAACATGATAGCATAGCACTTGGGAGATTTCTCTCTTAGCACTTCTCTTGCTGGATCATAGACATTTTTGGGAAATCTGTCCTTCCCAGAATTGGAGAGTCTGTCCTTATTGTTAAATTAAAGCAAGTAATCAGTCATCTCCTTTACAAGACCTAGAACATTGGGTGGAGAGTAAACGTTTAGTGAATAAAAATAACCAATTTGTGCTATGCCAAAGTTCATTTGTGTGATTAGTCTAGGCCCTAGTAATGGAGGAGTAGGTTTTACCAGACTAATCTTTTCAAATAGAAAAACTATATACTATGAACCAAATATTTAAAAACAACTGTTACTTGAAGGCACTAGGAAATGTCCAAAGGCAAGCAAGAGTTAGAGGTGATTCAATCTAGAAAGAAGGAAATTACATTGGAAGAAGATCTGTGTTTATATGACTTTTTCCCTGGGGTATGTCTCTGTCTGTATGGCATGGGGCAGTTGAAACTCAAGAAGAAAGCAAAAGTCTTATTGGCTTGAAATCTCAGAAGACAGCATTTGGGGCTGCTGGTACAGCTGGAAATTAAAGGGGGGAAATGCCAGAAAAGAGGTAAGCACAGAGGGTCAAGCCCTGAAATCTCAAAATTGTCTAACCTCTAAATTGCAGAGGCATAGGAGGAAGGATTCTGTGGACTCAGAAAGGAGGACATCCATAAATCTGAAAAAGATGAGCATATACTTTAGCAGATTTACCCAAGAGAAAAAGAATATGAAATTTGAATCCTGTTATGTTTGAGGAGCTTGCAGAGCAGCATGGCCATTCTATAAAACTTCAGAGGGCTAAGCCTGCGGAGAAAAGATGACAGACAGCTCAGGACTAAAGCTAAGAGCAGAACCAAAATAGACCTTCTTAATAAAACATCAAACCAATACTCCACATATTCAGGATGATCTACCACTAATTTAACTGCCTGCTAGGGAAAAATTAACACTCTTTGGAGGAAGATAACAAAATACACAGTTTCTACAATATATCATCTCAATGCTCAGTATTTGATAAAGTATTTCTAGATATGTAAAGTAAAATAGGAAAATGTGATTTAGAATCAAGAGAAAAGGAGTATAACCAAAATAGATCCATAAATGAAATCAAGCTGCTATATATTTTATTTGTAGGTAAATTTCTCTTTTAAGAGAGGAAATAAATATTACTAGAGATAATGAAATATACTTCTTAATAAAAAAAGGGTCAATTCCATCAGGAGGACATGACAGTCCTAAATTAATATATACCTCATCACAGAGCTTAAAAATACCTGAAATAAAACCTGGGAGTGCCAAATAAATAAACAAACATTCCTACACTCTAAATAGGATAGTTTAACACTTTTTCTAAGTAACTGATAAAATCACTATACAAAAATTTCAGGAAGAATAAAGAAGATTTGAATAACACCATTAACTGCCTTTATCCCATTGAAATTTAGAGAACATTACACCCACCCAACAACAACAGAAGATACATTTTTCATATGTAGATGGAACATTTTTCAAAATAAGCTATGTGCTAAACTATGTCTTAATATATATTTCAAACTAGTAAGTCTTATAGAACATGTTATGTGAGGTAAGAGAACTCAAAAGTTAAGAATCATAAATTCTATGGAAATCCTTCAAATATTTCTAAATTAATCCACATACTTTGAAATAACCATAAAGCAAAGAAGAAATCTCAGGATAAATTAGAAAATATTTGGAATGGAATGAAACTAAAATGAAACATGTCAAAATACATTGGATGTAGCTAAAACAGTATAGAGAGATGGAAAATCATAGTTTTTAATGTTAATATTAGAGAAGAAGAAAGGTTTAAACTGAAGTCCAATATGATAATCACTATCTGCTAAACATGTTCATAAGCTTGCTTCCTTCTGATTCAATTATATTCTCCAAGATAAATACTATCTCTCACTGAATCTAGAGTTCTAAAATTTCTAGTTTATTAATTTTAAGCATAAGCAACATAGAAATTAGTAAATCTGGTGAGAGGAACACTCATCTTCAAATATCCCTCTCTTTTTCAACCTACCACCCTCCCACCCCTCCGACCCCCCACACACACATGTTTTCTGTGATCAATAGAAATAAAAACTGTCTTGGCAATGGTTAATGATGGAAGTCATTATCATGATTGATGTTTCTTGTCTTACACTAGAATATTTCTTTATCACATGAAACGCAAAAGTTCAAATATATTTTACATCTTATGACTGGTCCAGCCACTGGATATTCTCTCAGGTATTCCATTATTACTTTCTCCTAAAAACAAACAAAAAAAGTACCAGATAATAGAAACATAATCATATATTTAGTCTCAGGTCTTTAAGGCATATCTGACTTAGCCTTTCTTATATTCACAAAAGCAGGCTGAATTCAATAAAATCACAATAGCATAGCAAAAGAGTTTACAACCCAATTATTTATTAAACAGAATTCTCAGAGATATTGTGTGCAAATTCTCATTAATTTATTTCTAATATCTTCTTTCCGAATCAATGTTTTTAGTATTTTTAAATTTAAACAATTTTGTTTTTAAAGAAATAGATTGAGTCACCTACAAAGACACCTACATCTTTAGAATAGGAAGACATATAACTCATTCATGTTTGGAGAGGCATGATAAATGTTTTCTAAATTTATGAAAAAATAGATTTTAAAGTTTAAAACAACTTATTTTTATGAATTTACAGTTCTTTAAGTGTATTTTCCCCTTGTCATTCTGTAGTTGTATTATAGGAAAGATTCTACTCTTTAAATTTTGCTTGAGAATTACTTACCTTATTGTCACAAAGCAGTGAGTTTAATTAATCAATCTACCAGTCTGTTTCCTCAGGATACATTGTTGTTTTCAATCTGGTAGCTTCTTAGTTAAATGTAATGTTTAAATGTATTCAGGGTGGCCTATGTATCTCTGGGCTTGGCATTTTGATAAACACTACTGTTTGGGGGTAAGGAATTGACTAAATTTTTGTTGCTATTTTATTTTGATTTCCATTACATACCTATTCTGAATATCAGCATCTATTTTTCCAGGTTTTAATACTTCTTATCCAACTTCAATTTCATTGATATCTATGAACTCTTGACTCATCTGTGCCCACTATCCCTCTCTCTGTTCTCATTTCCTTTCTCACTCAGCTGTAGCCCAGAGATCCGTCATGATAACCATAATTTTGCATTTAAATTTTATCCCCCTGTTCTCTCTCCCATCCTTGAGTATACCTGATAAAACAGAACTCAACTTAAACCCAAATTACAGTGTATTTCATGCCTGTGACCCAACACATGCACACAGATGGAGAAAAACATCATCTGTACTTACTTAAAAATCTTGACCCCTGACATCAAGAAAACACTCAGCATTGTTTAGCCATGATTCTACATTTCACCATTAAATTTGTTTCTCCACTATTCAAGATAGTAATTTATCATCAAACGTCCACAACTCTGTTTTTCCTTTTTCAGTCTATGGACTAAATTCCTATTCATTGAGAAAAAGCAATCAGATAAAGTCTACCTCATTTTTTAACCACTAAAAATACTTACCTTTATATGTGTGTGTATATGTGTGTGTATGTATATATACACACACACATTCTTTTTTCTTTATTTTGATTAAGGAATATCCATGCTCCTAGAGAATACTCCCCAGGTGAGCACCAGATCTTATATTTACTCATTGGTCTTCTCTCTCTTTTGCATCATCACTTTTTCTTAAGCCGATGTCCTCCTCTAGCTGTCACTTTACATATTTACTTCTACATAGAAACCCTTTTTGAAAACGTTTTCTATACACTAAAGACCATAAAGCAAAGAAGAAATGCAACTTATTCCATTTTTACTAAGCAAATTATTCAATTTTTTTCCCCTCACTTTTCCACTGAAGTTGCCCTAACGATCACTAAATACTTCCTCATTGCCAAATCTAATAGAAAACTTTCTGTTCTCATTTCACTTTCTATTACAAACAACATAGATGACAAAGTGCCCCCTGCCAACGTAGAGAAGACTTCAGATACTTCTGACCTTCCTTGTGGTCCTGGGCCTTTTATTGGATAACTTCCTCTCACTTACTCAAAATACTGGAGTGCTCCAGGGATGGGCTTTGAATCTTACTCTCTTCTTTAGCAATATTTTCCTCCTGGGTAGTTACATTCCCATGGCTTTAAACAGAACTTTATACTATGAATCTAAATTTATCTCTCTTTTTTCTTTTCCCCTGCACACCAGACTCACACTTTCATCTTTCTACTTGCCCTTTCCAATGTGATATATAATAGACATCATTGGCTCTTGTCTATCTTCCAGACTCATTGTGAAATGTTAACTTTGTAAAATAAGTCTTTTTATCTAAAATTCTTTTTTATTGTATCACATTACTTAATTCACTAAAATGTTGAAATTATGTTTATTTGGCCTTTTCTTTATTTGCTTCCTGTCTAATTTCCTTAATAGAATATTGTGTATTGGAGAGGAAGGTTTTTGTCAATCATGTTTGCCTCTGTATCTTCAGAACCTATAAAAGTATTTAATATACAGCAGGAACTTAGAAATACTTGTTCAAAAAACACTTAGATAACACATTCATGAATTAAATTCTCGTATTCATCCATTCTGGAACTCATCAGTTCTTCAATTCTGCTAAAAGTTCTACAGATCCATTACATAAAGTAGCTATGTTAGATTCAAACATCCTAAGGATACAACTTCCCTGCATGAATACTATTGCATAATTTATCAGTATATGACATTAATTTCAAAGTTCTGTCTTTCCACATTTGATGTGGTATTGTGGTTAGTTTTAGGAATACATATAGATAGTTTTACCCTATTTCTGATATTTATTTATTTATTATTTGAGTGTGTGTGCGTGTCGTGTGTGGTTTTTGGCTGGGGCTTGGTTTGAACCCGCCATCTCCAGCATATGGGACAGGTGCCCTACTCCTTTGAGCCACAGGTGCCACCCCACTGATATTTATTGATTTAGATAATTTTTTAATTTATTTGCCTGAATATTTAAATCTATAAATTTTTATCCTCTATTTTTATGGTAAAAGTAATTCTTTTCATTACTATACTTTAAGAGTTTGAATTGGGTGACTGGGGTGAAAATCCATATATAAAAATTGTATGACAAATAAATTAATAGAAATTTTCTAGCAAATATGATTACAGAGATTATTAACTAAACAAATGTTGCCAAACATATTCTACAAAAAATACATTTGAAGTATGTAAAAATATACTTTTATTTAAAGTGCCTAACTTTGTGTTACAGATTTAAAAGATAATACAGGGTCCTAAAGCACCATTTTCTGTTAAAGTGGTTATTGCTCTATTAAATTTTATAAAGTGTATATGTTCCAGTTAAAACTGATGCCTGTGTGATTATGGCTTAGTCTGAATAAAATTAAGCATAATCTAAGCAAAGTTTAATGAAAACAGAAAATAATAAGTAAATCTCCTATGGAACCAGAGAGATTTTGGTTTTCTTGTTGTTTGTTTTGTTTTCATTCACTGGCAGCTTATTTTACATCTCACAAACTACTTGGTAAATAATCACAATCTAAAAGTTAAGCAGTCATTTCCTCCCAGAGGAAAATAGATATCCAAAAATAAGATTCAGAAGCTAACCATCTATTTGCTGTTCATTTCAAATTTTGTATTTTTATTTCTACAAATTATTTATTAGAATGAATATCATACATGACTCTGTATTTTCAAATTTGTATTAGCCCATCAAAATCTGTGATATAATGTTATGGATTATGTAGGCAGTCAACCTCAAAACATTCAAAAATCACTGAACACTCACACTAGGGAGATGTTGAGATTAAATAAAATAGAATGTAAGCTGGCTTTGGTGTTTTTGATTGTATCTATACTATTAACAATGACATCCTTATTTCATTGATGTCCCCATTCAAATGGGTCAATGTGGGCAGAAAATGTAGTACTTTGCACCAAATTTCATTCTATGAAAATAAGGCATATATGCATATGTGGCTTCTGTATAAAAGAAACGTGTTTCTAAAAGGGAGATATTGAGTAAAATATCAAGAAAATACAGATTTACTAGACAGCCTTATAATCTGACCACCACTCATCTTTTTAACATTTGCCTTTATCTTTGCTCACATTCAATGTCTTAGTTTTGTTGAAATAATTTTTGTGCCTAAACCTGTGTATTTTTTTCTTGCTATTTTACAAGCCATTACTTCTCTCTGACACATCTCACTTTTGACACACTCCCAATCGTTCCCATAACCCAACCTTTCCTGGCTTAGTTATGCCTGCTTTCAATGCCAATGCAATTTCTTTCTCTGTCTCACTCACTGTGAGCCTGGAACAGCTGTCCCTAAAGACACTTCCATACCCACCTAAGTATACCTCTCTCATGACACTAACCCATTATTTTAATCTTCTTCCCACTGTTTCTCTGGATCAGAGGCAGAGAATGTGTCTCATACATTTTTTAAAAATTTTGACAACTAAGAGTATATTATGAATGTCTTACCACAAAAATAAGTAAGTGAGGTGATGGTTATGTTAATTAGTTTGCTTTAAACATTCCACATTGTATAGCAAATCATCACATTGTACCCCATAAATGTATACAGTTATGATTTAATAAAAATTAAGTTTAAAAAATGAAATAAAAAATTTGAGCACTAAACTCTTTTATAGTTGCCTAACCATGCATGTGATAGATACACAATAAACGACTACTTACAGAAAGAGCTTTTACTCTTAGATGACAGTGCAAGAGGTGACAAGACAGAACATCGGAATGACCGATTCACCGTAGAAAAAGTTAAATAATTAAACATGCCGCGTTTGCCCTACAAACTAAAGTGGAAATTGGGAAGAGTTCCTTTTCCAGCATTTGTTCAGAGAGAAAATATATTAACGATACTATTCAATGATCACAACTATGAGGTGAAAATTCTGTATATCCCTAAGAGGAATGAAATGAGAATATATTTTTTTATAAAACTATTGTAAAGAATACTGAGAACCATAAAAATGTTCACGGCAATTTGACCCCCTTTGAGATTCTCAAGAGTCTCAAGAAAGGACAGGAGAACTTTTATCTCCCACTCAGGGCTCATTCCTGAGCCTCAGATACATCCAGCCTGCTGACAGCTTGATAGCTCCACTAGGACATTTGGCAGGCACTCAAATTCAACATGTATCAAATTAAACTCATTCCTCCCTGGAAACGTGCTTCACAGTTCTGTGCCAGAGTTTAGTCTTTCTTAGTTAAAATAACCACTATCAAGTCAATTGTTTACACAGGGAACCTGGGAACTATTTTCAAATCCCTCCTCTCTACTTCATTTGGTTCATCAATTAAACACAGAGTCCATTTCACTTTACCAACTCCAATTGCTTCTTTCCATCTCCTCTTCCAAAACCTTACCCCAAGGGTCTGGCATCCCTCACTTGAATTCTTGGCTCATTAGTTCTCCATGGTAAAAATTTAAAAAATCCTTTTAGAAGACAAATTTTGTCATGTTATTCTCCTGAATAAATCTGTGTAGTGTTATTGCTATCACTTATTGTTTCTAAACTTAGCTTAAAAGGCACAATGCTGTCCACTGTAGGACTTGTCCATACACAGGCTATGCCCTAACCAGTCTCTCTAGGCCTTCTGGGTCTTTCACGTGAATGACTCCCTGATTGTAAGGATCTCATCCCACGTCTCTTTCACTGGATCATTTCTTCTCATTTATAAGGCTTCTGCTTAGGTGTTACTGTCCCTGGACAACCTTAGCAGACAATATTCCTTAGCACAGTGTATCATGCCCTTTACACCATTTGTAATAATAAATACATCTGTTAATTTCTGACCCACTAGACTCTAGGAAAGCTAGCATTATTTCTATCTTGCTGGTTAATATATCCTTCATGCCTAGTACACTAAGAACACAGGAAATATTTGTAGAATAAACAACATGCAGTCACCAAAAATAAAACAGATGGGATTAACAACAACAACAACAAAAGCAATCACAAGATGGAAGTGATACAGAAAAATGGTTACTTGTATATTTTTGGTACAAATGTGAATTGCTTCAAAGTTTTAAATTGAGTAACTTAGCAATGTATATTAAAGTTTAAAAAAAAATTCACTCTCACTGGAGCAGTAATTTTAGTACCATGCACAAAATATTTATTAAATCATTGTTTGCAGTAGTTGAAAAAAAAAAAATTAACAAATGAAAAATACTAATCCTTTAAACATACAAATGTTCATCATCAAGACAATGGTTGAATTATGTTTTTAAGATCTCTTTTGTTTTTAATTGAAGCTTAATGTTAATTATACATATTTGGGGGTATAGTGTAATGTTTTGACATATGTATATGCATTGTGTAATGATCAAGTGAGAGTAATTAGCATATCCATAACCTTATACATTTATTATTTCCTTGGGTGTAAAAACATTAAAAATCCTCTCTTCTAGCTTTTTACATGTACAATACATTATTCTTAACTATAATCACCCTATTGTGCAATAATGGAACATCAGACCTACTCTTCCTATCTAAGCATAACTTTGCATCCACTGACCAACCTCTCCCTATTCCTCCCCTAATCCTCCCTAATTTCTGGTAACAATTATAATACTCACTACTTTGAGAATAACTTTTTTAGATTCAACATATAAGTGAAATCATGTGATATTTGTCCTTCTATGCTTGACTTGTTTTTTGGTTTTGTTTTGTTTTTTTTCTGGCCGAGGCTGGGTTTGAACCCACCAGTTTCCAGTATATGGGGCCGGAGCCCTATTCCTTTGAGCCACAGGCGCCGCCTTATGCTTGACTTGTTTTATTTAACATAATGTTCTCTAGGTTCATGGATGCTACTGTAAATGATAGAATTTCAATCTATTTTATGAATGAATAATATTCCATTGTACAGGTAAGTTTTTTATTCCATTTTTAATCCATTTATCTATTGAGAGAAACTTAGCTTGCTTCTCTTTCTTGGCTATTGTGAATAAACGTGGAAGCACAAATATCTCTTCTAAATACTGAGTTAAGCTCCTTTACATTTGCATTCATAATGGGATTATTGGGTCATACGGTAGTTCTATCTACTTTTAACTCCCACAGTGTTGTCCATAACAGCTATGATAATTTACATTCCTATCAAGAGTGTAGAAGAGTTCCCCTTTCTCTGTATCCTTTCCAGAATTTATAATTTTTTTGTCTTTTTGCTAATAGTCATTCTAACTGGCATGGGAAGCTAGCTAATTATGGTTTTGATTTGTATTTCCCTTATGATCAGTGATGTTGAACATTTTTTAATTTACCTGTTGTCCATTTGTACGTCTTCTTTAAGAAATATCTATTCAGGCCTTTTGCCCATTTTTAATTATCTTCTTTCTTTTATTTTTGCCACATATATTAAGTTACTTAAGTTCCTTACATATTCTGGATATTCCCTTATCCTATATATAGCTTGTCAATATTTTCTCCTATTCTCTAGTTCATCTCTTCACTCTGTTAATAATTTCCTTTGCTGTGCAGAAGCTTCCTAGTTTAATATTATCCCATTTGCCTGTTTTTGTTTTTGCTGTTTCTGTTTTTTAAGGCCCCACTCAAATAATCTTTTCCCAAACAAATGTCATAAAGCATATTCTCTATGTTTTTTTCTAGTAATATCATAGTTTTGTCTTACATTTAAGTCTTTAATTCCTTTTAAGTTTATTCTTGTTTGTGGTGAGATACAGTATAATATTTCCATTTTGCAGAATGTGTATAGCCAGTTTCCCTAGAAAAATTTTTTGAAAAGGCTATCTTTTTCCGTGTGTTCTTGGTAACTTTCTTGAAAATCAGTTGGCTATAAATTAATGGATTTATTTCTGGATTCATTTTCTGTTGTTGATTTATGTGTCTGATTTCATTCCAGTACCATGATTTTTGTTATAATAGCTTTTTAGTGTTGTTTGAAGTTAGGTGATGCCATGGGGCCTCTAACTTTGTTCTTTTTGTTGAAGACTTCTTTAGCTACTTAGTGTAATTTGCAGGTCCATAATGAATTTTAGGATTGTATTTTTAGGATTTTATATTTCCATGAAGAATTTCATTTTTATTTTATTAAGGATTGCTTTGAATCTGTACATTTCCAAGCAATCAATGCATACTAGATTATTAGAAATAATCATTTACTCACAATGGAAGACAGAGGGGAAGAAGGAAGAAAGGGTCTGCAAAACAATTAGTAAACAAGTAACAAAATGGCACTAATAAGCTTTTACATGTTAATAATTACCTTTTATTTAAATGGATGAAATTCTACAATTAAAAGACCTACAGAGGCTGAATGAATTAAAAAAATAATAACAAGACCCAACAAGAGTCTGCCTACAAAAGGCTCACTTCACCTGTTATGACATATGTAGACTGAAGATGAAGGAATAGAAAAATATAACCCATGTATATGAAAATATTTTTAAAAAGCATAGCTGTACTTATATCAGATAAAGTAGATGTTAACTATAAACCAAAAAGAGACAAAGATAGTCATTATATATATATATATATATATATATATATGTATATATATATGAAAAAAATAAAGGGGTCAATATAGCAACAGGATATAAGAAGGTATAAATATATAGATATATGCACCTAACATCAGAGCATCTAAATATGTAAAGCAGACCTGAGGAGAGGTAGACTGCAATTATAATAATGGTAGATGTCTCAAATACTCCACTTACAGTAATGCACAGATCAGACAGAAAATCCACAAAAATATCAGAGATAAAACAGACTCAAAGCCAAATAGACCAAGCAGACATTTATGGAACATTCCAACCAACAGTTGGAGATTATATATTCTTATCAACAGCACATGGAACATTCTGTATGATATAGGTGTTAGAACACAAAAATAAGTCTTTCTTTCTTTAACCACATATGATTAGGTTACATTATTTTCATTTTTAAGGTAAGTCCAAGTTGGAATTGTGTCCTTCACTGAAGAAGTGTGCCATATACCTACTTGTACATTATACTCGTTAGGGGGGAACTTAGTGAGCCCGTCCCCCCTTCTTGAATTTAATTGAGTTTTTCTCTCATGTGAGCCTGTAGCTGTTAGTCTATTTGTTTCTACTTAGTAATGAATACTTGGGATGCTTGGTTTTCTATTCTTGTGATACTTTACTCAGGAGAATGTTCTCCAAGTCCTTGTAGGTTATTATGGAAGATACACATTCTCTATCTTCTTTTATGGCAAAATAGTATTCCATGATATACATATACTACAGTTTATTAATCCATCATGGGTCGATGGGCACTTGTGTTGTTTCAACATCTTTGTGATTGTGAATTAAACTACTATAAATATACAAGTCTTTAAAAAAATAAAACTTTCAATTATAGTTAGTACTTCTTATGACCATGATAGAATAAAACTAGAAATCAATAATAGAAGGAACTTTAAAAATTATACAACTACATGGAAATTAAACAACATGGTCCCAAATAATAAATGAATCAATGATAAAAAATTTTTTAAAATTCTCAAGGCAAATAAAAATGGAAACATAACACAACAAAACCCATGTGATGCTGAAAAAAAGAAAAGGAGGTCAAAAAGGGAAGATTGTAATGTTAAATATCTACATCAAAAAAGTAGAGAGGTTATAAATCAACAACCTTATAACCCACGTGAAAGAACTAGAAAAGAAAAAAAAATAAAATTCACATCAGCAGAAGAAAAGAAATAACAAAGATTATAACTGGGTTATAACTTTCATATAAAAGTCATAAATTAGTTTCATAGTAGGGCTGAGTACATTGGAAATTGAATACTTTTTCTTCCATTCTTGAGATACTTTATTAAGAAAGAATATGTTCCAGCTCAATCCATGTAAACATGGAAGAGGTAAAGTCTCCATATGTCTTTAAGGCTGCATAATCTTCCACGGTGTACATATACCACAATTTATTAATCCATGTGTGGATCGATGGGCACTGGGGCTTTTTCCATGACTTAGCAATCATGAATATGGGAAAAGGGGAAAGGGAGGTGAAGGGAAGGGAGAGGATGGGTAGAGGAAGGGTGATTGGTGGGATTGCACGTACGGTGCATCTCACAAGAGTTTCACATGTGAAACTTACTAAATGTAGAATATAAATGTCTTAACACAGTAACTAAGAAAATGCCAGGAAGGCTATGTTAACCGGTGTGATAAAAATACGTCAAATGGTATACAATATGGTGCCCCATGATTGCATTAATGTACAAAGCTATAATTTAATAATAATAATAAAAAGAAATAGCAAAGATTAGAGCAGAGCAGAACTAAATGAAACATAAGCCAAAAAAAAAAAAAAAAAAAGTACAAAAGATCAATGAAGCAAAAGTTGGTTCTTTAAAAAGATAAACAAAATTTGAAAATTTGCTAATTAGTCTAACCAAGAGAGATGATCAAAATCAGTGAAAATCAGAAATGGAGAAAGAGACCTTAGAACTGGTACCACAAAAATGTGAAGTGTCATCAGAGATTACTATGAACAACTATATGCTCACAAATTACAAAATCTAGAGGTAAGGGATAAATTTCTAGAAAAAGACAACCTCTTAAGATTGAATCATGAAGAAATAAAATTTCTGAATGGACCAATAATAAGTACTGGGATTGAATGAGTAATAAAACATCTCCTGACAACAATGAAAAAAGCACACGACAAGATGGATTCACAGACAAATTCACAAGAACTGGTACTAATCCTCCTGAAAAAGCTGAAGAGGAAAGAAACCTTCCTAAGTAATTCTATTAAGCTGGTATCATTCTATTAGCAAAGCCACACAAGAATACAATAAAAAAAGAAAACTATAACACAATATCCCTAATGAACGTGGATGTAAAATCTCAACAAAATACTAATAAACTGAATTCAATAGCACATTAAAAATTTCATTCACCATGACCAAGTAGGATTCATTCTGGGTGTGCCAAAATTGTTTAACATCCACAAATCAATAATCTTGATACATCACAATAACAGAAACAGGACAAAACCATATAATCATAACCATATAATATAATCATAACCATATAATATTATATAATCAAAAACCATATAATCAATCATATATACATGTGGGGAAAGCATTTGTTAAAATTTCACACCCTTTTATGATTAAAACCTTCAACAAATTAGGTATGAAAGAAATTACTTTAACACAATAAAGGCCATATATGACAAATCCGAAAGTAATATTATACTGAATGAAGAAAAATTAAAATGCTAACATCTAGATGTTCCACCAGACAAGGATTCCCACTTTTACCACTTTTATCCAAATTTGTAATGGTTGAATTATTTGTTGTACAGATATCATTATATAGCTATTAAAAACAATAAGATGGATCAACATTATTGACTTAGAGGATACATTGTCAAATGAACAACGCAAGTTTATATGAAAAAAGCTTCAACAATATAAAAGCTATATAGATAAATGTACACATACATATGCATAAAATGCTTAGGATGATTCTCAGGCTGTTAGTATTAGTTATCATCAAGTGTTAGAGAGGGATAGGGAAATACTTTTAAATTCCTTCTTGTAAATCTCTCTCTCTCTCCATATATATATATATATATATATATATATATATAGAATATATATATATATATATATAGAGAATATATATCTATATATATATATATATTTTTTTTTTTTTTTTTTTGGCCAGGGTTGGGTTTGAACCCGCCATGTCCAGCTTATGGGGCTGGTGCCCTACTCCTTTGAGCTACAGACACTGCCTGTATTTTTGACTTATTATAATAATTTAATAAGGGCAAAATATGCATATAAGTAAAATAAAATGTATTAATAAAATGAAAATGGTGATTACTCTTTTACTAGTACTTTGAAAAATTTTGCTATTTTCACAATATGTATTTTAAGAGTTGGGAACATAAACAAGAGAATCATGACTTACATCTCTGTTTAAGTAGACAAACCTGAATATCTAAGTCTCTCTGGTCATTTGTGAATCAAAATTTTATTTCCATATTGTTCCATACATCCTTTCATCTGACCCAGATCTCAATCCTCTGAAATACTTCCCTTGACTCTTTGGAATCCCCTACTTTGGCTTGACTGCCTGGTTCCCAAGCATGTATCTTTCCCCAAAGTCTCTCTTTATTAGATGTTTATTCCCCCACATTGCACAGTTATCAGGGGACAGAGATGGAGCCCATGTGTTTTCTACTTTACCCATTGTTGCTTCTATAACTCTACTCTTACTTATTCATGTGAAACAAGCAACAGAGAAGGAAGGAAGTTAAGAAGGAGGGAAGGAATAAAGGAAGGAAGGGAGGAAACACGTTTATTTGAGTTGTATGTGATCTTTCTAATGTGACAAATCTACTATCATTTTTCTCCTTGTTATCATTTGCCAAATTTCTGTTAATTTGCTCTTTATTAACTGTGAACTTAAAATTCTGTCTTATCTATTTTATTTTCATCCAATTCATATTGTCATTCTTCATGACTTCAATATGCAAAAGGGTTTGGGTGGACTATCAGATCCTTGACTCAATTTTCTTCAAAAATTTCATTTTCGTTTTTGCTCTATCTCAGCTACTGTCATTACCAGAAATTGTATCACCTTTGAAATAATAAATCACATAAAATCTGTATTCTGAGTATGACTTATCTTATAACCTCACTTACTCTGTTATCATCATTACCATCGTCCTTCTTCCAATTTAGTAACTCTAGTGCTTTCTCACTGACGATCATACCTATTTTCTTACAACTTTCCTTACTTAGGTTGGATTACAAGGTCCATCCTGATATAATTGGCCTTAAGAAATATCTCCAATTTTCATGCCACTTTCTTCTACTTGCTGATTTGGTTTCACCACCAACCATGGATGACCTCCCTTTATCTTCCTATATCCCTTGAACCACTGAACAGTGCAGGAGAAAATTTACTCTTGAATCTACATCAATTTTGCTTTTCTCTCATCAATAGTTATAAGAAACTACTTTTGCCTTTATGTTGCTAAACATAAAGCAATTGCCTGTATGTTGCTAAATTCAACATATACTTTTCAGTCCTCTTTCGATATTTCAGTAAAATTCATTACTATGAATTGTACTGACTATTACCTCCATCTTGAAAACCTCCTTTTTTTAGAGTAATGGGGATAAAAGACTGACTTGTACATGGATGCTATTCAAATGGGTTGGTCAGGGAAAGTGTCTCTGAGACTTGAAAGAGTGAGCTCTGTGATACATGGATAGGCAAAGAGCATTCAGGACAGTGGGATTCACAAATGCAAGCTTCTATGGGAGGAGCAGACAGTGGTATATTCCTGGAACAGAGGGAGGTCAGGGAGACTGGAGCTGCTTCAGCAGAGGAAGACTACATCAAGGCACAATCAGGATTTTGGAGGGCTTTTCAGGTCATGTTAAAAAGTTTGGACTTTACTGTGAAAGTAAAGATAAAGGTTCAAAGGATATAGGATTTTGAGTAGAGAGATGACATGATCTGACTTTCCTTTCATCAGATTACTGTGGCTACTATTAAAAACTAGACAGTGAGAGACAAGAATTGAAACAAGGAGAGGTTAGTCAGGAGGCTTTTAAATTAATGCAGGTGAGAAATGATGGCTACCTAAATAGTGGCTGTACCAGAAAATGGATTCTTGATATTATTTGCAGGTAAAGCCACCATAATATCCTAATGAACTGGATGCTGGATGTTAGAGAAAAAAATCAAGAATTACTTTAGGTATTTTTTACCTGATCTCTTGGAGAACTATAGTTTCTCTATCCTTAGACCAAAGGAAATGAACGAAGATACAAGGTTAGTGGGTAGATCAAAATCCAGAGTTCAGTTTGGGCCATGTCAAGTTTGAGAAACAGAAGAACGTCCAAGTGAATAAGATGAATACAGAGTAAATATCTGTGTGAAGTACAGAGGTGTAGTCTAGGGTAATGGAAAAGTCCATAATAGTTACAAATTGAATTCAAAGTCATGAGACTGGATAAATTCTTGCTTACTTCAGAATTTGGAAGTAAGAAATTTGGGGAAGCTGCAGAGACTAAGAAGAAGTAGCTAGAATTGTAGGAAGACAAACTAAAAGGCTGTTCTGGAAGGCCAATGAAGAAGGTGTCTTGTGCAGAAAGAGTTGCAGCATATTCTGGCTTTGGATTAAATAGGTACAGTTCAAGAGGAAAGCTCAGGAAATATTTGGAAGTTATCAGGACTCTGATAAGAGTGGTTTTTGCAGCATGATGTGAGTAAAAGTCTGACTGACAGAATTCTAAAGAGAATGAGTGGACAGATACCGACAACTGTTTTGGTTTTACTATAAAAGGAAGAAGAGAAAAAGTGTTCCGATCACTTTAGCTATAAAAAAAGTACCCTTTCAATCATCAAAATTTCATCCTGGGTATGATAAAAACTCCCAGTTCTGACTCACTTTAACCTTGGAACTGCATCAATAGCGTAGAGAAGAGTGGTAGATGTCTCTCATTTCCTGACTATCTCTTCTACTATGACACTCCGCTAATTAATTGATTGCTTGCTACTCAGGAGTGAAAAAGAAAGGAAGAAGAAAGGAGCTATAAGGGGCAGGAGAGATAATACCTGACCAATATTTATGTACTTTGACTTAATTCGGGCACATGTCTCCACTAGCTTTATGGACATTTTCTTGCCACCCTATTTTGAAGCAATTTATACCAGACAAGCTCTGTTAGCACAAGTTTCTACCAAGTGGCTGTCTTTGGGCTCAGTCCCTTCAAGACCACATGACAGGCATGTTCATGTAGCCACTGCCCTAAACAACTCTTGAGGAAAGCTGACTTTTTTTCAGTGCAAGTTCTTTTCTTCAATCTATGAACAGAGAAGCTCAGAGCCACGCACTCTTAAGTTTCTAGACTTTTCTATGCTTAGCGTCAATTCCAAGGTTACCTTTTGCTACCCTGGCCATTTTCTATGCTATATCATTCTCTAAGAGATAAATTGTAAAGTTCTATTTTCGAGGAGGAACTGAATACAGACAACTCTTATATAATGCTTTCGTTATTCATATCCTCTTTTAAAGGTGGGAAAAATTTTCAAGGTTGTTTGTTTAACTTCCCAGACATTTTACTTTTCCTTATTTTAGGCAAATTCCTATCAATATTGAAAGTGTGAGCATAAGCAGCATGTTTATTCCTGGAATCAATTTTTATTTTGTAATTAGTATTTTATAAAGTTAAAAAAAAAAAACATTAAAGTGAGGTGATGGTGATAGCTAGTACTTGTATATGCAATCTAAATTTGAGAAATCAAAAATATCATGTGAGTCACCTCAAAAACTATCATTATACTGAAATATTACACACTTTAGCAAAGATACATCTTGATTTTAGACTATTTACCTGAGGCATGAGTCTTCCTTTCAAAGGAAATACTGCTAATATGTGTTAGTTATTTTTTTTTTTTCTTTTTTTGGTTGGGGCCAGGTTTGAACCCACCAGTATATGGGGCTGGCGCCATACTCCTTTGAGCCACAGGCACTGCCCCAGTGGTATGTAATGTTAATGACCTATCCCAAAAGGTAAGCAAGCAGAGAGAAATAAACTCAATTCAATTACCTTCTTTTAAACTTTACAAGAATGTATTAAAAATATGTCACCAGAAATAGAAAAGAAAGGACCAAAATAAAATCAATCAGAAATGGAAAAAAGAGATATTACAACTAATAGCACAGAAATACAAAACATCATCCATGAATACTACAAAAATTAAGACCAAAAGTCACAATATAACAAAGACATCTGTACCAGAATGTTTATTGCAGGCCAATTCATAATTGCTAAGTCATGGAAGACGCCCAAGTGCCCATCAACCCACGAATGGACTAGCGAATTGTGGTACATGTATACCATGGAATA
>CAUYPK010027647.1:0-17459 GCA_963574355.1 Loris lydekkerianus
GAGATCTCTCCTCAGAGGTCCCTCCTCAGAAGCAGCATAACAAAATCCAAACTTGGCAAAGAGCCACAGTATACAAAATAATGATAAGAGGCAAAGAGCTGCATTCATTTTGGCCGGGAGCCGCGTGTTCGCCACCCCTGGTCTAGAGAGTCACACTTTGCCAAAGTGGATCCTCTGTTCCAACCAGTTCTTGCTGTGTAGGAATTAAGAGCTAGTATTGGTTCTATTGTAATTTTTTTAAGGTGAAAAATCTAGATTTTTATGTAAAATCAAAGTTTTTATGTGAAATTATAACCTCTTATTTCTAGTTATTAATTTTTAGGCAAATTTTGGGTTTTTAAAAGAACAAATACTGTGTAGTTTAGAAGAAAATCTTTTGTATAATACCTTAATTTGTTTCTAATTGATAATAATAGTTCTTGTGTCATAAATTTGTTGTGAGGATTAAATAACATAATTAGAATATACTTGGCATGAATTTTTGGCTTCTAATAATGTTTTGGTGCTTTAACAGTAATAACAAGAATATTTTATATTGCTGTTAGTGCAGCAGTAAAGAAAATATTTGCCAAAATTACAATTTCCTAACAGGCATTTCAATAATGACATAATGCAAACATAGGTAACAGTCATAGTGTCATCTTTATTTTATTTACTTATTTATCTTAGTATGATTATTTTTTGAGACAGAGTCTCACTCTGTGCTTTGGGTATAGTGCCATGGAGTCCTAGCTCACAGCAACCTCAAACTCCTAAGCTCAAACTATCCTCTTGCCTCATCCTCCTAAGTAGTTGGTATTACAGGCACCCACCATAACACCTGGCTAGTTTTTCTATTTTAGTAGGAACAGGGTCTCACTTTTGCTCAGGCTGATCTGGAACTCCTGAGCTCAGGTGATTCAGCCAACTTGGCCTCCCAGAGTGCTAGGATTACAGGTGTGAGCCACCATGCTCAGCCAGTAGTATCATCATTAAAAACAGTTCAGGAGCATTATTTGGATTTTTTTTATAAAGAGTTACAAATATTTTGTTTTGAATGAACAGACTATTTATGCATACCCTATATATGTATATATATACATATACTACACATACACATGCACACGCACACATATATATGTACTCATATATACACATGTGAGTTGTATAAACCAGAGGACTAGCTAGAATGCACTTTCCTTGGGTGCAGCAATATAACCACATGGAAATTGAAATGAGTTAGTGGTTTAGAAGAATTTCCATGTGCCTCCAGCCTAGGCAGGATGGTTCTGGCCATGCAAACTGGGTGGTACTATACCCAATACCAAGATTCTTCACTACAAAGCTACCTCTTCCTGCTCATTGAGTAGCTTGGCTATAGTGGAGTGAGCTAGGTCTCTGGAAATCTTCGTTTTGGTTTTCTTTACTTAAATGAAAGTTGATGATGAAGAGGAGACATCATATTCTAAACCTTAGAGAACTGCTAAATATTTGATTATTTGAACTTAGGCATCATTTAGCTTGATTTATACATGATTATTAAATAACTATGAGAGAAAACTCAATAAAACCTGTGGTTCTGTTAACTATCAAACAGTTTTCTAAAGATGAGTTCTCATGATGGCTTAAACACACATAGACAGGAGAAAATATTAGGGAAGGGAGTGGAGAGGCTGTTCAACTCAGTAAACGTTTACCAAACTCCTACAATTGGAGTTTGGTAATTGAATACCTTGAGATAGAATCAAAGGTACAAATAATTTAGTCTTAGAGTACAGATAAACAGCAAACTTACTTTCCCCTCCCATTTTATACAACCTGCCATTTGTTCTTACCACTCTAAACTCACATATCGCTCAGCCACAAAGGACTTCTTAGTTACTAAATTCAATTGACACTTCTTATTCCCTATCATGTGTCTTCACTGGGGAATGTAATACCGTCATTCCCTCTTTAAAACATTTGCCTTGTCTTTTGTAACCTCATACTCTTCTCATTCTCCCCCCAGTCTTACTGGCTATAATTTTATCTCCTGTACAAACTGTGAGACCTCAGTTTTCCTGTCTGTTTGGGTATTCTCCACAGCTGCATACTCACTAAACTTTCCTGAATTGATTTCATTACACTAATATGGGTATGTGAATGGTCTAAAATCTGTGTTACTTGTCCATTCATTATTCCTGAAATAGAACCGTGTATGAATTACCTGCTTCACGTTCCACTTAGCTCTTCATCTCTAACTCAATCTATTCAAGACTGAACTCAGCATTTTCCTCAAATCTCTTCCTCTTTCCATGTTAGCCAATATTTAGCCGAGGCAGAAACTGGGTCTTCCTTGGTTCTTTTCATTTTTTGTTTTCTAAACTTGAATCCTGTGTATTCAACATTGTCAGAATCTCACAATTTTGTTCAACCTAGTCTGGTTTAGAGATTAGATCTCTCTTTCCCCGTGTTGTCTCAACAACCAGTCATACCTCTGTCATAACATTTATTACATTGTATATAATACTATAAATTCTTAATTTGATTTATCTTTTTTACCCTGTGATAGGCAGCTTCTTGAGTTCATAGCCATTAATTTATGAATTCCTAGTACTTACATTTCTTTAATGCATTGCTATGTGGTGAATGAATGAAGCTAAAAGTGCAGAGAGGCTGGGCATAGTGGTTCATACCTATAATCCTAGGACAGGCCAATGCGGTTGGGATGCTAAAGGTGAAGACAAGCCTAGGCAATATAGTAGACTCCTGTCTCTACCAAAACCAAAAAGTTAGTCAGCATGGCAGTGTGCATGTATAGCACTAGCAACTCAGGATGCTGAGGTAGGAAGATAACTTGAGCCCAGGAGTTCAAGGTTGCAGTAAGTAAGCTACGATTGTACTGCTACACACCAGCCTGGGCAGACCAAGACCATGTCTCTGAAGAAAATAAAAAAAAAAAAAAAAGAATAGAAGAGTACAGAGAGGGGCTGACAAAGCTATGCCTGATAACTTGATAACTTTGTTTTCTAAAAACATTTGTGCAATGATCTGTGTGGACAAAACACTTTATTCTAAGAAATGGATCAGTAGTACTTACAAGAAATCTCCCATCTCTTACTTCTTGTATCTTTTATCATTGATACTTCTATTTTCCATGACAGAAAACAAATAAGTAAAGCTAAATATTTTTTTTTTAAACTTAAGTGTAATTGTTATAATACTGGTTTAAAAACAATTTTCTTTTTTTTTTTACTTGTATAAACAGATACTCAAAATCAAAGATATAAAAAGAATTCATAATTCTTAAAGAATCTTCTAAACGTATGTAAAGTACACATTCTTGTTATAGAAATTTATGACATTTATAGTAGAAACATCCCAGTTGATCTGAATCTTTACAAACTCTGTAGATGAGAGCCCTCATTTTGTTATTGGGCTTTCTCTGGGGAGATATTAGAGTCAGAAGACGAAGTGTAAGAGATTTGTGGGAAACATTTCATAATGATTCACAGAAATTCAGAAAGAAAGAATTATTTTGCAGTTCAGTTAGCAGGAGTACCTTCTCTGAAAATTTAACTTCTCAGAAAGGGTTGGAAAACACTTTAATTTTAAGAAAATTACAGAAACAAAGATGAGATACTCTCAGCACTGGAGATAATGCTTGTAGTGTCACCTCTAGATTTTCCAAACCACTTGATAGGACTATATTTACAAGTATAAAATAGTTATTCATACACAAGCGTGGAGAGTTGTACATTTTATGTGATTTCTTTGTGACCATACTCTGTGCCACTGTGTGCTCTCAGGAGGAAAGGCATTAAAAAAAAAAAAACCCATGAAATACAAAATTAATTAACATGCATCTGAGTCTCTCTCCAGTGTTGGCCAGTTTTGAATAGTTAACCTGATTTTGTTTCCAGGGGCTTTTAGCTATTATGTGCTCTCAGAAAGAACACATTGAAACAGGCCCTGGTTTTTAAATCTTGGCAGAAATACAAAAACTAAGTTCTGGGTTAGCCTAGATTTTTGTTGTTAGTGTTCCAGTCTGACTTTAGAAATCTAATCCAGGAGTTATATGAGCCATCTGTATTCAAAGACTCTGACCTGCCTGTTCATTGACTGTTTAATTTCTTTGTAGTTTATCTAATTTCTTAGAAATAATACTGTGTTTTTATATTAACTAAAAATAGAGACTTCTGATCAGCATGCTAAGGATAGCCTCTACACAGGAATATTTAAGTGTCTAATTTCCAGCAACTTGTTAGCCAAGGGCCAAGGATACATCCAAGTATAGAAGTTTTCCCCGTTGCTATGGTTTTACTTCCCATGATTCTCAGAAATAAACAATTCATAAGTTTTAGATAACACACCATTCTGAGTAGTATGATGAAATCTCATACCTGCTCTGTCCTTCCTGGGACATGACTCATCCCTTTGTCCAGCATATCCATGCTGAACAATCAGTCATTGACATGGTCTGCTCCTGACATTCAGTCATTGACATCTGTTGGCTCAATGATCCAGAATCATCAGAAGCAGGGGATCTTTCTTCTGACGTACCAGTAGAAGGCCTGGGCTGCTACATCACGGTGCCTGTATTATCCACTTCGGTTCATCTCATCATGTAGGCGTTGTATCATCTCACCTCACCACGAGGAGAAGAAAGACCACTACAGTACAGTAATGTGTTTGGAGGGACCACCTTCTTACCTTTCTTTATGCATTGCCATGTAATGAATGAATGAAGTTAGAAGTGCAGGGAGTATATTGGTGTAATTGTTCTATTTTAGCATTTGTTGTTAATATTTTCCTGTGCCTAATTTGTATATCCAACTTTGTAGTAGTTATGTATGCATAGAAAAAACATGGGGTTTGGTACTATTCATGGGTGGTGTTCACTGGGTGTCTTCTTGGAACATATTCCTATGTGTGAGAGGGCACTACTATAAAGCTTTCCTTGAATATGAACTTAAATGTGGTATAGAGCAAGGTGGGAAGGCATTTGTGATCTTCTTTAGGAGGGCATTACTATCACTCCCCTTCTTTACAGTGATGAGAAACTGCATTCTTAAGCATTCCTATATTCTTATCTTACAATTCTAAGACACAATGACATTTTCACCTCTTTTCCTTACTTCTTATCTCTCTTCCCTCTGAGAACCCACCCTAGCATATGATGTCCTCCAAAGATTATGTGGCCTTAGTGATGGTCCCTATTCACATCATAGCACTTCTCTGGAGTCAGAATACTCAGGATCAGCCCAGGCGTGGTGGCTCACGCCTGTAATCCTATCACTCTGGGAGGCCAATGCAGGTGGATTGCTTAAGCTCATGAGTTCAAGACCAGCCTGAGTAAAAGTGAGACCCTGTCTCTACTAAAAATAGAAAAACTGAGGCAAGAGGATTGCTTGAGCCCAAGTTGGAGGTTGTTGTGAGCTTTGACGCCACAGCACTCTACCCAGTTGAGACTCTGCCACCTTGAGACTCTGTCTCAGAAAAAAAAAAAGGAGAATACTTAGGATGAAATCCTAGTTTTATTAGTTCCCTTGTAGATACATAATTTGGGTCAAATTGTTTAACCTTCTATGGCTTAGTTCTTTATCGAGCAAAATGGGGGATAATATAACTGTAGTCACTTTGGAAGGTTTTTGTGAGCTTTTTGGAAGATTAAATAATACATGTTATTACTATTATTTTGTCATTATAATCATTATTAGAGTTTAGAGTTGGATGCTGATAGAGAAAGAGTATGCAGGTAGGGCCCTCAGGGGGAGTATAGTAGCTAAACACGAACACTTTTTTTAAATGCCTAAAATTCTCTGGCTGTGCATTAGTGCCTGGTTCAGTTGCCATTAGTTCACCAGATTAGTAGATAACCCTGCTGTGTGAACCATTCCAGCTATTAGCCTTTTTAATGCTCTTCCTATTGTTTCATTGTCATCAAAGATTAATAGCCAGAATTTAACATCTTGTGTTATATCCTTTTTGGAATCTAAACATTTCATGTAATATTGTTGCAGTAGCCATAGCAGAAGCCTCACGAAAATTTTTGTTTATTTGCCTTTAATGTGGAAAACATATCACATGCAGCCAAACTGAGACCCCGTCTGCCCTTGTTTGGCCTCATTAATTTTAAAATTATCATTAATTTTTTAAAAGCCACAAAAAAAATCTATTCCAAGTATGAATAACCATATACACACAGAGAAATTCCCAGTCATATATAGGAAGAGCCCACGCCTAACAAATATGTAAAATGAAGCACAAACTCTGATTTTATTCTTACCTCTTCTCTTCTTTCTCAATGAGTTTGTAAATGCTTGGTCAGAAAGTAAGGATGTTCTCCTTAGCTTCAAGAGACACTGCTACCTTAGCCATATTCTTAATATGCTTCATTTGTCTTTGTGGGTCTCTGGTAAGTACTTTATGGAGGAGAAATTTTAAAGATGTTGTGTGGCCACAAAACAGCATTTTAATTTACCGTGGGGAAAACACATATATATTAGGTAAGTGTAAAAGGACTATGTTACTGAGGAAGAAAATCTTCAATTTCCTCTCAAATCTACTGGGATGTGTTTTGCTAGGAGAATTTATGCCGCTGAGTAAGCCTGCTTATTTACATTATCTTAGTTATTCCCATGGATGACTTAGATACTGAGAAAAACTGAACCTATTGATTGATTTCCTAGAAAAGTTGAAATTGTCTGCGAATGGGAGTCTTTTCCATACTTGGTTTGCTCTGTACTCCCTTTGAATTAACATGAAAATTAATGGGGCCTTCCTATGGTTCTCTTCTTCCTCCTTTTAAAGAGATGGCCCAACTCTGTTTCCCATGACTTCTCTTTATGCCCTGCAAGGTAAGGTATTAAATACGCCCTGGGTTTTCTGGGTTTTCTTGTTTCTGTTCCTTTTGAACAGTTAGAGCACCATCTCTAAGAAGAGTTAGAGCTCATCTTTTATTTTGAGGATCAGTCCTCTACTGATGATCAGCTTCCTACTGCTAAGAACATGGTGCCAGGGTATGTACCTCTCTCCAAAAGTCAGTCCTTGCTGGTCCTGAACAGCTCCATCACTATGGGCAAGAGAGAATCCTAGTGATATGAGATGAGGATATAGGACAAAGACTTGGCCTCTGTTTATAGATGTTGCCATGAGATGTTAGACACCTATGATGGCTATACTGTTTTCTCAAAGTTTAGGAAAGAATGGGCCTTACCTCTCATTTAGCATCAGCCAGAGTTACTGGCCACCAAAGGTGATTAGGGTCCCAGAACAAAGTTTTGTAAAGTCGTTCAGACTGGCAGGTCCCACCCTGCCATTCTGTTTTGGAAGAGTGTGGAGAGGGTTTACTGGGATCTCAAAGCACCATGTCTTCTCAACTTTCACATTTGATTACTTCCCTTAAGTTTCTTTTTTCCTCCTCGTTTCTTTCACCAAAGCACCAACATGCCCATCCATTTCTAACCTTAGAACGAGTAACCTCTCCTTCAGAGGGAAAATTCCCATCTGGTCACAGTAGGTATTTTTTTTTTTTTCATTGTTAAAAATATTTATATTAATACATTCTATTATAAATAAGTCCCCCAGTATATGTTCCACACTGCCACAGATGCAGCTATGCCATCTAAATGGTGACTGTCTGTCCCATCTCTTATCCAGCCAAAGCCCACCCTCTTCCATGCTGTTTCTGTTCACTTATTGCTTCCAAATCCTGATGCCCAGTAGCCTTTTATCCCCAAAGTAGGCTCAAAACAATTGGTCCAGGCATTCCAGGATCTGCACCCGTCTTCAATTCCAGATAAATCATGAGAGGAATAAAGTCCCTTGAAGAGCTGCTGCAACCTCTGCTTGGCCTCCTTGCTCAACTCAGGTAGCACAGCGAGGACCCACAGTAGGTCTTGTTATTACCACTATTCTCATAATGAAATTTAAAGGCAGGACAGTTTTACTTGTCAGCATCCAGGATTGGAGAAATCAATCAAAGCTAGATAGGGAAAAGAATTAACTTACCATAGTAGTGATTCTATTTTTCTCTCTGCCACTTGCTATATATGAAAAAAGCACTCTATTTCATTGAGTTTCAGGCACCATCAATTGTAAGATACATCCTAATTTCAGAGACAGTAAATGAAAAACAGCATCTTAGAATCAATGAAATTTAGTGCACAGTTTATATGCGTACTAGAGAGATTAATTTTCTCTTATGTATTTTTTCTTTTTTCTTTTACAATATGTAAAACATTTGGAAAATGCAAAAGATAATAAAAAATATTATGATGATCACTTAAGCACTAATCGTGTGGTTTAAGAAATAAAACTTTAAGCCGGGCATGCTAGTGCATGCCTGCGAATCCCAACTATTTGGGAGGCTGAGGAGGGAGGATCTCAGTTGGTCTGTTTTCATGTTCATAGATATTTACACTTTTTCCCAGTCTTCATTATTCAAGGTGGCACTGCTGTCACCTTTCTGAAGCATGTCTGTTTGAGCACATACATGAGTTTATAGCCTGTGTAGATAGAGAAGTGTAAATGGCTGGCTCCTGACATGTGCATTTTAGTTTTAAAAGGTATTACCTTATTACCTTTCAGTACACAACTGTCAGCAGCATGTAGGCGTTCTCTATACTTCTCATCCTCAACAAGCTTTTTATTTTTTCCAGTCTTCTGGGTACATAAATGCATCTGATTTTATATTAAGTTTTTTATGATTAGTAGCAATATTGATAATCTTTTCATGTTATTGGCCTTTGATCTTCTTGCTCCATGAATTTATAGAATTGCTTATCATTTATCTATACAACTGTTTGCTTTATTCTTACTCGCGTTTAAGAGTCCTTTTTATATTTTGAATACAAATCCTTTTGGTAAATGCTGCAAATAATCTTCTATCGGTTTTCTTTTTACCTTTTTAAAGTGTGATATTTGTCTGCAAAAGTGTTCCTATTTGAATGAGGTGAATTTATTGTTTTGTTTCCTTTATACTTCATTTTTTTGTTTGTTTTTAATTTTTTTAAGAAAGCCTTCCTCCCTATCCCAAATTACAACAATATTTTCCTAGATTTTCTAAAAATTTACATATTTGCTTTGTATTTAGGTATTTAATCAACTTGGGGAATTTCCCCCCTTTGTACATGGATATTCAATTTTATTAATAGCCTTTAATCCATTTCCCCCACTAACACTTTATTTCTGAACATTTTCTTTTGTTCCATTCATCTATAGGGGTCAATATGGGACTCTATAGGTCGGTAGCGTGCTCTCCATCTCTCTATTATTATTATTGCTTTATGGTAAGTAGGATGGTATCGTCTCCTGGCCTTTTTTTTTTTTTTTTATTTTCTTGGCTCTTTCGTCTCCATATAAATTTTATATCAGCTCTTAAAGTCATCTGTTCCTAAATAACTGCACATATTTAGTTGTGAATCTTATTTAAAAGGTACTGAATTTCTCAATGAAAATCAAACTGGGAGAGAGGACAGGAGAGGATGAGTAAATTCACACCTTTTGGATACAGTGCATACTGGGTGGTGGGCACATTTTTAACCTTGACCCAATTTGTGCAAAGCACACAGTATGTAAACAAAACAATGTACCCCCTAATACTCTAAAATTTTAAAAAGTGCACAAACACTACCAAAAGCTGATTTGCAAAAAATTTGAATTAATCTGTAGATTAAGATGCTATGATTTAATGCCTTTATGCTATTGAATGTTTTTATTCACAGATATGATACAACTCTCCATTTATCCAGATTTTTAAAATGTCATTAGTAAGTTTTATCATGTTCTTAATGGACTTGTACATGCTTGCTAAGGATTATTACTTGGTGTCTCATTTATTTTTGCTTTAATAAGTGATATTTATTATTTGCCCTTAAAAATGTTTGATGAAAGTGTAAAGGCTTATAAAACCATTTTTAAGTTTACAATATACAATATATTAAATTGCTTCAACTGTTACTTCAATTGAATGCTAGCTCCCCATGATTCACAACATATTTATATCAAGAGTTTCGTGTACTCAGAATATCTTATTGCCATATGTGGGAGACTTTCTTCTTAGATATGATTTTAAAGATGTAAAAATGGCTTTCCTTACCAATTTGAAAATTTCTAGTTTAAAAAAATATAAAAACCATTTATTTTTGCCCACTTCCTAAGTATTATTTTTTTAAATGCACATTGTGACTTGTTCATGAAGTTAGTGAAATTAACATATTGAGCTATTAGAAGCATTTTAAAAAGAACAGGATAGAAAATATAAAAAACATAGTGCAAGAAGTGGTAAAGGTTTGGGATTGTATATGATTCAGTTATTTCATGAAACTTATGTGTGTCTGTGTGTGTTTTTGTGTATATATAGCTGGAAACTGGTAAATAAAATAACTTGAACAGAACTGCATATACTGAACTTTTCATTTGTTATGTTTAAATAGAGTCTTGGTGGCATGGCCTAAGAAATGGACTCTGGGTATTACTTTTCTGAGTTGTTGGAGAGATAGTTTCAATGATTCACTTGTTTTGAAGGCCACTAAGGCCACTTAAAAAGGAGATTCACAAAAGCTACTCTGTGTCATGTAGTCTGGAAATAGAGTGTCTCTTGGCCATTTATTCCTGAGTAAACTGGAGGGCAATATTTTTGAAGTGAATTATAATCTATTCCTTAAATAATTTATTCCATAAGAATTATAAAATATAAGGTAACCTGAATATTATGAGCTATTTATGTGTATATTTCTGAAAATTTCCTCAAGTTATATCAATATATGACTTGCTCCATAGTAGAAAAGTTATACATCTTGATTTTTTTTATATTTTTTATATTTTTTTAGTGTCTTTAGTATACAAGGTCTGACAGAAGTAACACCCTTTTGTGTTTGAGTGTGATATTGTTATGTTGCAGAATCACATGCGTATGATTTTATAATAAACTATTGGTAGAGATTGCCAGTTCATGAAAAAAGGGGCATTATTTATGCCATTATTTATAACTTGCTTTATTTGCACGTAATTCTATAACATAACAATATCACATTCCAGCACAAATGGGCGTTACTTCTGCTGGACCCTGTGTTTGGTGTCTCCTAAATATTCAATACTTCCTGCTCAGTGCTGACTAAACATTGCATTCAATGTGTATATCTATGACCTAACTCTTACCTTCACAAAGCCTCCAATTTAATTCAGGAGTCTACATGAGCACTTAAGAAATATTTAGCACTTAGTACAAAATAGTACAGACAGTATATTATAAGAGGTAAGAAAAAGAGGGAGTGGTTTGCATTTCAAAGGATTGGAATTGTGAGAGAGGACTTTGTGGAAGGAATAATTCAATTATGTAGACTTTTGAATAACAAATTTGGTTTAGATTGATAGAACAGAGGAGAAGAGCATTATAAGATGAGAAGAAAATAATGAGAAAAGTAATAAAAGCTCAGAGCATGTGTTCAGTGCTATCAACGAGACCTGTCAATCAGGAATTAGTGTGTTGGTATCAGAGTAGAGCGCAATCTGATTGTTAACTTCTTGATCCCAGAATTTTAGGTTTGATATAACAATTCCCAAAAATAAAAATTAAAAAAGCATATAAAATTTCTTGCTTAATCCAAAATTGTTCAGGTTTTATTTACCTGCAGTCATATAGGAAGTCCTATTTACATGAATAGCTATATTTTTCTCTGCATCTCCTCAGTATGTCAGAGGGTGTCTTCACAGATTTTCTAGTGGGTGTCCATCATCCCACAGAGTGCTTGTGAGTGGCAGTTGACTAGGGTCCATAAGCCATGACTTGACCACTAAGTCATTGTCTGCTGGGGTCCCCAGAGTTGCACTGGTGCTCCATTTAGGTCCCACTGTATTAGAAACATTCTGTGACCCACACCAAAATGGGAAGACTTCCCTCTTCCTCAAACATGTCATAATTTATCATTTGGTCTTTGAAGTAATGCCATCTGTACTCCAAGTCTCACAAATTCCTTTTTGGAAAAGCTCTCTGAGCTTTCAATTGTAGCATTCTCTGCTGAGTTTTAAGATCTAGACTGTATCTCCAGCACAGGTTCAAGTGACAGCCATCAGAACTTTTATTTCCCACTGATAACCAGGGTTTCGATACTAGATGGCGCTATGTATATATCTTTCCTTAAACTGAATTTTCCACCAGAAGCTCTCTCAATTAGCCTCCAAGTAATCTTGTGCTAAACCTGCCTATCTAGTTTGCAAAACCACCAACACTCTGAATTCCAATTAAGCATTTCAGGAAATTCCACTGCCTCTGTAGAGTTCTCTGAGTTCATTGCCAACCAAGTGACAAACAACTTGACATTTCCTCATTTAAACTTGAGGCTTTGATTTAATCTGTTCCAAGGAATTTTGCAAAGTGAGTAAAACCTTTCTATTAACATGGCCACCATTGCACAAATTCAGCCATAGTCGTCTGTTCAAGCAAGCTTCCTTTGGCACTCCCTGGCTAGAATCAGGTTTGGATACATCTATAAAATGCTCTCTGTTTAACTGTCCAAGGTAAAAATGAAATTTAAAATACTTATGCAAATTACTGAAGAATTAGTCCTGGAGAGTCATTAATTAAAAGAGGTTGTTTCTGCAGCATGTTAACAACTTGTCAGTCTCTAAATCTATTCAATGGTGGTTACTGTCCTATTTGTAAGTTCTAATGTCAGCCTTTTAATTTAAGTAGCCAAGAGAAGTTTTAACAAGCTGTATATATAATTATGATTCAGTTTATCTTTCATGATTAAAGCAGACCTTTTAAATTCCTAATAACTTTTAGATGTCCATTATAGCTTTAGTGTATTAAAGTATTTATAAAAAATCCAGCTACCTAAGGAGCAGGTTACTAACCAAATGGAGTATTAAAAAGCAACTTATTTACTTTATTCCTTCTAGTAAAATTATTTGATATATTTATGTTCAGGCTACTAAGAACACAATAATTGAACCAGTAATTAACACAAAGCACCTGGCCTTGAAGAGCTTACAGTTTGCAACAAACACAAACATCTACAATTACCTTGTAGTTTGGCAGATATTTGCAAATGGATACATTTTATTGGTAACAAATAACATGTGTTTATGTTACACAGTCTGTGCCAAGTATTGTTCTAAGTATTTTGCATATGTAACTCATTTAACCTTCACAACCACCCTGTGCACTAGGTGCTGTTTGCATAAAAGGAAACCGAGGTACAGAAACTACAGGTTACACGTATTATTTTCTGGCTGATTCCATAGCTGTGACTATGGCCAGATTCTATATCTGTATACACATTTTCTAGATGATTGTTCCTCCTGCTGGAGTCCAGATTATTTCTGTGACCAAACAGAATTGAGGACTTGAATTGGGGCAGTCTTGGGGAATCATAAGATGTTACTGCGTTGGCTGTTGAGTACACTCAATTTAGAATCCTCTGTGTGTGTGTGTGTTTGGTGGGGGATCGAAGGCAACTTTTCAGGGCATCTCATTTTCATCTTATTGTATCTAGTTGGGTGAAGGCAAACTCACTTTCCCTTGGAAACTTCCTGTTTCCAAACTGCATGGAATTCCAAGTTTAGCCTCAACCTCTTCTTTGGACTTCTACTTTACATTTAGTGTTTAGGTAAATGCCCCATACCTGGGATGAGACACTAGGTACTGGAGTTTTAAACCAGAGCAAAATGAAGCTGACTTCTTAACCAAAGACCTTTCCTTGAGCTCCTGTTGACTCAAACCAGATCTCTCCTCCTTTCTCTCAATGCATGATTCATCATTTAGTCAGTTCTGAAACCGAAGCCCTCATGAGGCAGAGCTAGGCATGACCGATTGGCCGTTTTTGAATTATTTGTCTGAAGATTTTAGAATATATAATTTAGAATATATAATCATACACATGTATATATGCCACACACGTTACTGAAATGTAGGTTCTTGTCCCTATGGCCTAATGAAGAAGAAGGGCAAGCAGTTTGAAGAAAAGGTAAGAGAATTTATCATTTTGCCAGCAAATGGGGAAGCTGGCAGCTCTTCTCTTAAAGAACCACTGTCCTCTATTTAAGCAGAAATACAGCACTTTCAAAGGGAATTTTCAGCTTCAGGCTATTGCTGTTAAACTGTGGCACCCCTGGTGAAGATAATCTTTTGATTTCTGCCTGGACAATTCCATTGGGACATCTCCTGGGGTACAAAGAACAAAGAATACACACCTGCCCCTCTGATTATTGGCCTTGATCAGGAATGCGGGTTTTAATTCCCAAAAATAGTGTGTGTGAGGGACAGAATTAAAGAGACAACTTGCAATACACTTTGCCCTTTTTTAGGACATTACTTCTGTGATGTAAGCATTTCTGAATACATTGTTATATAATGTCATTAATTTATATTTGGAATTATTATGCCCAAGGAGCAATTGGGTGAAAGTTACAGACAGAATTTCAATTTAATGCAAGGAAGGAAGAGCTAACAGGGTTGGTTAAAGATGATGATGGTTCTGTCAACAGAAAAGAACACAAGTTCTATAAAATAATATAAAGAGGTTTATTCTAAGCCAAATCTGAGGACCATGGCTCAGGGCCATGCCTAGGAAGGCTCTAGCAAGTGGACTTGCTGTGCTTGGGTTAGTTTGGTCTACATTTCAGGGAGACCAGAATTACACTTAAAATTGTAAATCAATACATGGAAGATGTACATTGATTTGGCCCCCAACAAGGTGGGATATCCCCAAGTAGGGGCTTACAGATTACAGGTAGCTTTACAAACTTTCATTTGTCATTGGTTAAAGAAATGAAGCTTAGTCTAAAGGATTGGAATGTTTAAAGTTAAGATAAAGAAGTCTGTTAATCAGAGATAAGCCACCAGCAATATACCCAGACTCAAGTATTTTGTTATGTAAATTAAGGACCTACAGATTTGTCTTGTCTAGTCTTAGGCCTGTTAATGAGTTACAAAGGATGTCTATAAGAAGGGACTGGGCCCTGGTGAGGCATGCACTTCTCATGGCCAGTTACCTTAGTTTTAGAGTATCCACTTGGCCGAGAGGTGGTCCATCAGTCAGCTGGTTGAGGGGGTTGAAATTTTATTTTATTTCACAACTACTACTGTATTCTTGAGCTTCCTGCCAGTAAAATCATGTAAGCATTTTCTGGGTATCTCTTGAGAAAGATTTTGACTCAAATAAAAAATGAAGAAAAAGTTATATTACATAATTTCTTTATCTCTTTTCTTCCTTGGAATTCTGTTAAGAGTCCCCAGTTTTTCAAATGTCATACTCTCTTTACAATATCATAGCATGGTCTTACAACAGAACATCCTGTGTGTTCCAAAAGTATATCTGTCCTTTCTTTAATGTATAATTGCCCCTGCAAAATATTTCTTCTCATCCCAGCACTATGGGAGGCCAAGGCAAGTGGATTGCCTGAGCTTACCGGTTCGAGACCAGCCTGAGCAAGAGGGAGACCCTGTCTCTAAAAATAGTCGGGTGTTGTGGCAGGTGCCTGTAGTCCCAGCTACTCTGGTGTCTGAGGCAAGAGAATAGCTTGAGCCAAAGAGTTTGAGGTTGCTGTGAGATAGGACGCCACTACACTCCACCAAGGGTGACAAAGTAAGGCTCTGTCTCAAAACAAAAAAAAGCAAGGAATATTTTTTCTCAACAAATAAGAAGTGTATCTCTAAAAAAATACTTAAATTAACCAACTAAATAAATAAACAAACTAGAAAAAAAAAACATATGACAAACTACAGAGGAGCAAGTGTATAGTGAATAATGTCAGGGAGCTTATACTGCAGGCTGAAAAAGAATTTTCAACTCAAAGATTAAGATAGGCTTTGAATCAAGAAGTTTATTTTACTTTCCAAGGGAGGAAGGAGTACTGCATTAAATGAAAAAGAGAATGCCAGTGTTAACGATGAGTAGGTTGGGCTTTTTACTAGGGTTCTAGAAAGCCAAATTCTAACAGAAGACAGTTGTATTTTAGAGGATTTTTTTTGTACAAAATGATAGTGGAAGGCAGTTATTTCTGTTGGGCTGTTTTTATCTAACTCCTTGGAATCCAGTCTGGTAGATGCTGAGGGACTATATGCCCCTTTCTGTTTGTTCAGTACTCTTCAAGTTCTGCAAAACAAGCTGTTAACAAAAACAAGTTAAGCCTCAGGTGGTCAAGTAAGAAGCAAGCAATGGGGGCCAGCACTCCATTGCATTCAGTGATGCTTTTTATGTTAGATGATCTCCTAGCTATGCTATCCTTTCAAATAAAACATTCATTGATTTGTTTTAAAATTATTTATTTTCAATTAGAATCACAATTAAAGAGGCTTTTTAGATAAGGAAAAATTATAGTGGAATTTATTAGAAAAGGATTCAATGAAGTTGAAAGTCAAAAGGATGTGATTATACATCGATTAAAGCTGTGAGGCAAAGTTTTCCTGACATCCAGAGATGCACAGCCAATCTACATGTCATGAATTTGGATGGTGAGCTGCCAAATGTTTTTTTCTTACAATTCTTAAGCTTAATGCTTGTTGGTAGTGATCCACTAAAATGATAAAATTCATTTATCATCCTGTACATATGGCCTAAATAGTTTGCAAGAGCTCCTTAATCCTTGTAATACATTTATTTATAATAAATATGTTTTAGTTCATTAATTTATTCCCCCCAAAGACATCATGACAATATTTACAGAATTGTTAGAAGATATTCTTTTGTATCTTTGAATTTAAAATTAGTTTCTAGACATCATGATAGTAAGGAAGGAGACAGAAATGGAAAATAATGTGGACATAACTAGAAATGTCAGTAGGGATAAGTTTGGAAAAGAATTTTCTGTCAGGCCTGCCCCAAGCTCCATAAGAGCTGCGCTGTGACCACGATCGATGACCACCCAAACCTCTGTAAGAGCTGTGCCTCTACTGCGATTGGCTCCCGCCTGGACCTCTATAGGAGCTGTGCCGTGACTGCAATTGGTGACTGCCCAGAAATCAGTAAGAGTTGTGTCCACGACCCACGCCTGCCAGGCCTCCACACACCCTGACCGGAAATTTCAACCCTGTGTCCTTCTGTACCCTCCCTGCCTCCACACCAGCCCACGGGTCTGGCCAGGGACTCTGGTAACCGTGTGTTCTCCAGAGTCCTTCGTGCCTCTGCTCAGAGACCTTCTCCTGGCCAGAGACTGCTAGAGCCTTGGGCCCTCTATGCCAAAGTCACTGGTCACCAGGCACTCCCAGAACCATGTGTACCACTCCCACCCTGTTGCTGGATTCAGTGTGTCACACTACAGAGCTCTTTTCATAACCAGAACTCCCTGGCTGGGGCAGCCCCAGAGAAACTACACAGGGTCATTCCCTACAAAGATTCAGCAACAATAGAGTGATCCCACTGGGGTCTAATCTTGGAGAGACACCTCCCCAACTCTGAGGATGGCCAGAGGCAATGGTGAAAAACAATCATGAGGCGAAATCAACAGAAAAACTCTGGCAATATGAATAATCAGAGTAGATCAACTCCCCCAAG
>CAUYPK010027649.1:0-30594 GCA_963574355.1 Loris lydekkerianus
CAGCTGGTTTAACAGGAATAGTCACAGCTGGAAAGCATTTAAGGGCGAGTAGGGCATTGTTACCCTTGGCTCCAGGAACTTGGTTCCAGACACTAAAAACATCACACCTATTATCAGAAAACCCCCACCCTAAACTCACCCACAGGCCTATTCCCCTCTGCCTGTATTTAAATAGCTGTTAAAAAATAAAGTTTTGGGGGAGTTTGTTCAGAATCCTGTCTTGCTCCCTGTTCTTCGTGTCTCTTGTTCCCTTCTTTCACTCTCTCAGCTCCATATCCTAGGTCCCTGCTGAACTAGCCCCGCGGGCCGAGGCAATAATAAAATAAAAGAAAGAAAAGAAAGGAAAAGAAAAGAGAAAAGACTCCAGATTTGGAGACCTGTTTCTGACCTATTTAATTAGATTCTACACTTAAACAAGAATCTCAGGTGACTCATATGCATGTAAAGTTTGAGAAACACTGGTCTACAAAACAGGTTCTAGTAAAGGTTAAAGGAAGACCAGCAACATGTCCAAGGTTTTCCCTTACACACCCTGATGGGGGCCTCTCTGTCCACTCCCACAGTACGGACTAATCGCATTTTCTGAACAATTATTTCTGAGGTATTTATCTTGGTGTTTAACAAATGCTTCCCTGTGGTGCTTATTATAGCCTGATGGGTTATTCTAAGAGTTTTAGAAACAGTCTCGCTATTTATTTTATTAGCTATTGCTATTTTTTTTTTTTTTTATAACCTCTGGTATGTGGGGCTGGTGCCCTACTCCTTGAGCCGCAGGCACCACCCTAGCTATTGCTATTATCATGTCCATTTTACTGATGAGGATACTGAGGTTTAAGAATCATGAGCTGCCTGAGAGCACGCAGGGACCCCACACCCTCTGCTCTATGCTGGCAGGAAGGCAGCCCAGGACAGTGGTTCAATGCTTGTTCTGTGTTCAAACTGGCTGTGTGACTTTGGCAATGTACTTGACCTCTCTGTTCTTAAAAACAATCCCAGATCACACAGAGTTGGAAGATGCTGAGTTTGATGGGTTTATTCATTTGTACAGTTTTAATGTACATTCCGGACCACCAGGAGGAGGGCATGGGATTTCCCAAAGGAGTCTCCTTCCTTTCTTTCTTCTGAGGGAACATTTCTCAGGACTCATGGTCTGGGCAGAGCTGACTCATCCTTTAAGCACGGAATGTACAGTGACTGGGCCTCTCGATGCTTTTAGGGGCTCACAAAATGTTCTCATTTCTTTTAAAATCAGAAAGAAAAAAATGAATATAATCTAGCCTGAGTTACATTTGCCTTTACACCAAAAGCAAGTGAAATATAAGTATATTATTTTTTAGTTTTTTAATGGGGACATTGCAACAGTGACTGTGGCCCACAAAAGTCACCATGCAGCTCTGGGTCTGGGGAAAATTTCACTGATACCCACAGCTGACCCTGGCAGCCATACCCTTCAACACCCATGGGCCCTATCTTCCTGAGAACCCAGGCAGGCTAAACCCAGTGTGGGAGAGCCAATCTGGGCCTGGGAACAGGCAGAAGGACCCTTCCCAGCCCCGCCTGGCCTCTGAGGGATTAGGCCAGCAGGGAGCATTTGATACCTGCAAGCTCTGAACCACCTGGCCACAGCTGTGGGGAGGGCTGCTGGACATGTCTGTGGGCTCTGCTGGGGGCTGAGCTTTGGAGGGCAAGGAGTGGCCCCCAAGTCTTCCTGATGCTGTGAATGGCCGGCCTGTGGCAGGGTCCCCCTGGAAGCTGGTGGCGGTGGTGGTTTCTGGTGCTGCTGATGTGGAGACACCTGCTGCCCACAGGTGAGGGGCTCCTGCTGGTGCCAGTCCTATGGGGTGGGGAGAAATGGTGCAGAGTTTAGATGACCTTGACCATCAACCCTGCTGCGTCTTCTACTTTGAGTCTCCAGCCAATTATCACCTCTTCCTTGTCCCCCAACACAGCAGCAAGGAGCCCGCCCTCCTGTCCCTTCTCTGGCTGTGCTCCCTTTGTCACCTGAGCACCACATTCCATGAATACTTGTTTACCTGTTTGTCTGTCTTCCTCTCTAGCCTGTGAGCTCCATGAGCGTTGGGGTGGAGGATCTGGTTTTGTTTGCTGATGTGTCCCCAGAAGTGCCTAGAACAGAACTTCCCACAGGAGCAAGGGGCTCATTAAATATTTATTTACTACGTCCACATCCAATCAGCTGGGGAGAGGGTAAGGGTGGGAAGTGTGGGTGCCAAAGGCTCACTTTTGGGTGTTACAATTCCATTTTATTTTGCAGTTTTGGGCCGCAGCTGGGTTTGAACCCACCACCTCAGGCATATGGGGCCAACGCCCTACCCCTTTGAGCCACAGGCACCACCCTACAATTCCGTTTTTAACCATTGCTGACTGTGACTCCTTAGGCCACTGACTTGGTTTATCTGAGCCTCAGTTTTCTTACTCTGTTAAATGGGCACAATGGTGATAACAGCGCCCAGATCTCAGGACACTTTGGGAGGATTTGATGGAATCACTCAGGTCATGCCTGGCAAAGTAACAACTTCATTGAGCAAGTGACCACTGTTGTTATGAAATGGGGAGAGCACGGATGGCTTGAGTGGATGGAAGGGACCCCTCTCTGTGTGGCATCCAAAAGAAACCTCATCCTTCCATGAAGGTTTAAGGGGAGGTGACATGTAGCATTTACAATCCCAAAGGAAGCTTAGGGATATCTGCTGGCCCGATGGCCTCACTACATTGAGTAGAAAATTGAGGCTCAAGGGTTCAGGATTTGCATAGGTTCTGTGGTGGGAGAGATGGGGCAGGTCCCAGTTTTTTCTCGATGAACTGGGTCCTGTATTTTTCCTACTCCTACCCTGGAGTGTCATTCGGGCACTCAGTGGCCATTTATTTGTGGAGCCCCTGCTGGCCTGTGGGACTTGCAGGGAAACAGAGCAGTAAAAGTAGAAGCACAGTGGAAGGAGTGAGGGGTGTGGAGACAGTGTTGGTCTCTGGGGCTGCTAGAACCATGTTTCACAGGGGCTTCAACAGCAGAAACAACGGACAGATCCTCTCACAGTTCTGGAGGCTGGAAGTTGGAGGAGCGTGAAGTGTTGGCTGGTTTGGTTCTTTCAGAGGCCATGGGGGGATCTGTCTCAGTCTCTCTCCCCAGCCTCTAGTGGTTGCTGGCGATCTTTGGCTTTCTGCGGCTTGCAGAAGCATCACCTAGATCTCTGCCTTAACTTCATGTGGTGTTGTCTCTGCATGTACGTCTGTATCCGAATTTCCCTTTTTACTCACAGAAGTAGAGAGGCTAAAGAGGGTAGTGGAGAGCGGGTTGGGGAAAGGTTGGTCACAGTTAGATAGGAAGATAAATTCAAGAGCTCTATTGCACAGCAAGGTGACTACAGCAAATGGTGATTTACTGAAATCTTGAAAAATGCCACAAGAGTGAATGTTGGGTGCCCTCATCACGAAAATTATAGCTATGTGATGTAATGCAATTGTTAATTAGCTGGGTTTCACTATGCCAAATGTATATGTACTTTAAAACATCATGTTGTACATGAGAAATATACAGAGGGTGCAAAAAAATGTATACACATTTTTAAAAAGGAAAAACTATATTAAAACTATATTAAAATACCATGGCTCGACACCTGTGGCTCAAGCAGCTAAAGCACCAGCCATGTACACCTGAGCTGGCGGGTTAGAATCCAGCCCGGGCCCGCCAAACAACAATGACGGCTGCAACCAAAAAAAAAAATAGCCAGGCCTTGTGGCGGGCGCCTGTAATCCCAGCTACTTGGGAGGCGGAGGCAGAAGACTCTCTTGAGCCCAGGAGTTGGAGGTTGCTGTGAGCTGTGACACCACTTCACTCTACCAGGGTGACAGCTTGAGGCTCTGTCTCAAAAAATAAATAAATAAATAAAATAAAAATAAAAAATAAAATGCTCACCATATCCCAGTAACAGAAGATGAACACAAGACACACAGAATGCCTCTTGTAATTGCAGAAATCAAATGTGACTCAAATATTACAAATGTAATACAGTTTTTCCTTTCTTAAAAGGTGTATTTTTTTTTTTTTTGGCACCTTCTGAATATAATATTATCTGCCAAATTTTTAAAAAGTAAATAAATTAATCCATGCAGGAATAAGAAGTGAAACATCTCCCCTGAAAAAACAAAGACAAAAACAAATGTCCTCTTTTTCTGAGGACACCCATCTCAACCTGGATGTGGAGCCCAGCGTATCTGTAAGGACTCTATTTCCAAATAAGGTCACATTTTGAGGGATACTGGGTATGTCAGGGCTTCAGTGCAATCACGTGGCACTTAATGATGGTTTGGTCAATGGCTGGGTCACGTTTACAAGGCTTATCCCCTAAGATTATAATAGCCATGATTTCCTGCATCTTTTTTCTACGTTTAGATGTGTTTAGATGCACATATACTTACTACCATCATGTCATAGTTGCCTACAGCTTTTAGCACATAACGTGCTGTACAGTTTGTAGGCTGGGTGGGCTGGGCAGGCAAGACCGCATGGTCTGGGGTGCGGCAGGCTATGCCATCAAGAGGTGTCTATGTGCATTCAAGGGTGGTTCACCCCATGACAAAGCTGCGTGATGACACATTTCTCCAAACGTGTCCTCATTGTAAGTGACACCTGATTGTGTAAATTTGGAGGAAAGACAATGTAATCCATAAGAGAAGTGATGGAAAAGAAAGTAAGGGTGGTTGTTTAGCTCCAGGGTGGGGGTCCACTGAGGGGCACTGTCCCCTAAAGAGGTGAATTTTCAGGTAAGATGTAAACATGACCCCACTGGCAAGAGGGTGCTGCCTGGCCTGGCTCACAGCAGGAAGTGGGGGTTTAAATCAAAGGATCCCTGAGTGAGTTTGGGGTCAGCCTGCCCACCACCCCCAAATCCCCACAGTTGCAGAAGGATATGAAGTGAGAGAAGAAAGGAACCTTTACTTGGGGTTATCAGACTTCAAGACACATCAGTACCACCTAAAAAGTTTGTTAAATCATAGATGCTGGGGTTGGTTTGGGGGGTTTTTTTGGAGGAGGTCTCTATTTATTATTTTATTTCATTTTGTTTTGTTGTGGTGAAGAATACAACATGAGATCTACTCTCTTACCAAATCTTTAAGCCTACAATTCATTATTGTAGAATCTAGTTGCAATATTGCACGGCACATCTCTAGAGCTTATGTATTCTTTTCTTGCTTAACTGAAACTTTGCCCACTTTGACTGGTATTCCCCCAAGAAACTACCCCCACCCATCCCTCCCTTTGCTTCTATGACTCTGACATTTTAAAGACCTCATGTAAGGCTCAGCACCTGTAGCTCAGTAGTTAGGGCACCAGCCACATACACCAGAGCTGGTGGGTTCAAATCCAGCCCGGGCCTGTCAGACAACAATGACAACTACAACCAAAAAATCACCTGGAATTGTAGCAAGTGCCTGTAGTCCCAGGTACTCCAGAGGCTGAGGCAAGAGAATCACCTCAGCCCAAGAGCTTGCTGTGAGCTGAGAAGCCACTGCACTCTACGGAGGGCAACATAGTAAGACTCTGTCTCAGAAAAAAAAAAAACCTCATGTACGTGGAATCATACAATATATGTCTTTCTGTGTCTGTTTAGTTCACTTAACATAACTAACGTCTTCTGGATTCGTCCTGTTGTCAAATATGGCAAAATTCCCTCCATTTCTAAGGCTGAGTAATACTCCATTGTTTAGATACCACATTTTCTTTAACTTCATCTGTCAATTTCAGTTGCTTCTATATCTTGGCTATTGTGAATAATGCTTTTATGAACATGGGCATGAAAATGTCTCTTTGAGATCCTTTTTCTAGTTTTTTTTGAAAAATACACAGAAGCGGGATTGATGGATCATAAGATAGTTCTGTTTTTATCTTTTATTTGTTTAATTGACATATAATGATTGAATATATTCAGGGGTCAATAATGGTGTTTCGATCACACAAGGTGCTCCGTATCTTCATCCTGGATGTTACAATTAGGAAATATCCCCAGGGAATCTAACATCATCTGGCAGGATTAGGGACACTGTTCTGGGGAACCTTTGGACCAAATTGACTCATAATATTAATCAAAAGAAGTCTCTGTAGGAAAGAGAGACCGAGCATAGAACTGAGGTGGATAATTGGATGGATGCTAGAATCTGGGGCACTTTCATTCAAAATGACACTGTTTAAAAGGAGTTAGACCCATCTGTCTTGCACCCCTTAGAAACACACACAGAAAATAACAAGTGTTGCACTGTAGGAGGATGAGGAGGGAGGATGCCTGGAGCTCAAGAGTTTGAGACCAGCCTGAGCAAGAGCGAGACCCCATCCATACTAAAAATAGGAAAATTAGCCAGGTGTCATGGTGGGCAACTGTAGTCTCAGGTACTTGGTAGGCTGAAGCAGGAGGACTGCTTGAGGCTAGGGGTTTCAGGTTGCTGTGAGCTAAGCTGAGACCAAGGCAATATAGTCTGGGCAACAGAGACTCTGTCTCATGCAAATAAACGAATAAATGACACGGTGCCTCACGTCTGTAATCCCAGCTTTGGGGGGGCAAGGTAGGTGGGTAGCTTGAGCTCATGGGTTAAAGACCAGCCTGAGCAAAAATTGAGACCTTGTCTCTACCAAAAATAGAAAAACTGAGGCAAGAGTATCGCTTGAGCCTGAGTTAGAGGTTGCTGTGAGCTATGATGACACCATGGCACTCTACCCATGGTGACCTTGAGACTCTGTCTCAAATAAATAAATAAATAAATAGATATAATAAATAAATAAATAAATAACAAGTGTTGGTGAGGATATGGAGAAATTGGAACTTTTTTTTTTTTTTAAATCACCCTCGGTAGAGTGCTGTGGCATCACACAGCTCACTGCAACCTCCAAATCCTGGGCTTAGGTGATTCTCTTGCCTCAGCCTCCCAAGTAGCTGGGACTATACGCGCCCACCACAACGCCTGGCTATTTTTTTGTTACAGTTTGGCCAGAGCCGGGTTTGAACCCACCACCCTCAGTATAGGGGGCCGGCGCCCTTACTCATTGAATCACAGGCACCACCCCGAGAAATTGGAATTCTTGTGCACTATTGGTGAGAATGGAAAATGGTACAGCCACTATGGAAAAGGGTATGGCAGCTCCTCCAAAAATTAAGACTAGAAATACCATATGATCCAGCAATTCCATGTGTGGGTATATACCCAAAAGAATTGAAAATAGAATCTTGGAGAGAGATTTGTATATAATGTTCATAGCAACATGATTCACAATAGCCAAAATGCAGAAGCAACCCAAGTGTCTACTGATAGATGAATGAAGGGAGGAACACAACGTGGTCACATCCAGACGATAGGACGTGACTCAGCTTTAGAAAGGGAGGAGGTTCTGACGCGTGCTATGACTTGGATGAACCTTGATGACACTGCACTCAGTGAGAGAAGCCAGATACACAGGACAAACACCTTGTGTGATTCTAAAGCCGTCAGATTCAGAGACAGAGAGTAGAGGGTGGGACCAGGGTGGGGGAGGGGGTGGGAGTGTTTCATGGAGACAGTGTCAGTTTGGGAAGGTGAGAAAGTTCTGGAGATGGAGGGTGGTGATTGTTGCAGGTACTTAACGCCCCTGCACTGTGCACTTAAAAATGGCTAAGATGGTAAATATTGTGTTATATGTATCTTATCACAATTTTTAAAATTTCAGATTAATATGAGGGTACAAATAATTAGGTTATAATGGTCATGTGTTTTAGGGAAAGCTCTCTTGTAGTTATGTCCTGTACGTGTCACATACACTTACATTGTGCCCATTAGGTGGGAGGACACTGATCCCCCTCCCTCCTCCCCTCTCCCCCCTCTCCCCTCTCTCTTTCCCCCAACTTGAATTGCATTGAGTTTATCTCTTATGTGGTCATCTGTCTACTGGCTTCATATTAGTATTGAGTACTTGGATACGTGCTTTTCCATTCTTTTGCTTATCACCATTTTTTTAAAAATAGCAGCTAGGGTGCCAGCCGCATACAGCAGAGCTGGTGGGTTCGAACCCAGACCAGGCCTGCCAAACAATAATGACAACTGCAACCAAAAATGTTGTGGCAGATGCCTGTAGTCCCAGAGGTTGAGGTTGCTGTGAGCTGTGACGGCATAGCACTTTACCAAGGGCAACATAGTAAGATGCTGTCTCAAAAAAGAAAAAAAAAAAAAAAAAAAAAAAGAAGAAGAAATTAGCTCAGTGCTTGCCACATGATCAACACTAAATATTAGCTTTTGTGAAGAATATGGACATTGTTCCTTTGTTGTTAAGGTCAGAGCTGCCCTGGGGCTAACACAGTGGGTGGGGTGTTGGCTATTCCAAAAGTGTGGTGCCTATTATTATTAACTAAAACCATTTGCTCTGTGCTGGCATCTGTGCTAAGTTCTTTGCCCTCTTTAGTTTTGGCAATGACCCTCTGAAATCAGGTGCTGTCAGACGTCACCCTAGTTTACCAAAGGGGAGGCTCGGGCACAGAGATCTTGAGTGACTTGTTCCCAGCTACCCAGATTTAAACTAAGACTGAGATCACAGAGCCCCACTATGTGTATATGAAATTGTAACAACAAATTGGGCCATGTCTGGCTTCATAGAGCTCGAAAAATGCAGGGCATGAAATAAAGATGTGGGAGAAAAATAGAATGAAGGAAGAAAAAAAAAAAAAGGATCTTCTCTCAGCTCAGAAAACTTCTGCTCAAAAGTAGAAGAGAGACGGGGGAAAACACCAATTTTATTAGTGAATAAGCATTAAACCAGAATGTGGTACACATTATAACTATCTTCTAAGTGATTGTAAAAGCAGAAAGAAATCTAACCTTTCTCCTATAGCTGATCAGATACAGTCTACCACATCCGTGTTTTCAGCCTCAAATAAAGTCTGCTTCGGTGGCACAACTGTCACACACAGGTCATTCTAAAATCATCTGATCCAAGGGGTAATTATGTTAGTAAATGCACTTCATCTAGAGGAAAACCAAAGTTTTCATCACGATAGTAGGTAGTTTTACAATCTGGAGCAAAGTGTTCACCAAAGTTAGGCTTTCATTGTCCCTTAGCAGCTGGATTATGGGGAGAATTAAGCCTCTTAATTCACATTTTTATTTATTCTTACATGGGCAAGTCCAGGACACAAAGTCAAAGGGAGGGTAGTTAAATATGGGAGCAGGAGGGAAGGGTTGGGGGAGTTTGTCTTGTTTTTGCTGTTCAGCATCAGCAAAGATGTCACAGGAGCCTGGCCTGTGTGATGGCTCATAAAATCTCAGCACTTTGGGAGGCTGAGAAGGGAGGATCACTTGAGGCCAGGAACTTGAGACCAGGCTGGACATCATAGCATGATCCTGTTTCCACAAAAAAATAGAAAAATTAGCTAGGTCTGGTGGCAGGCACCTGTAAGTCCCAGCTACTGGGGAGGCTAAGGTAGGAAAATCACTTGATCCAGGAGCTTAAGAGAGCAGTGGGCTTTGATGATGCCACTGCACTCCAGCCAAGTGACAACAGAGTGAGACTTTGTTTCTTTAAAAGAGAAAAAAAAAAAAAGTAGAAATTGGGTCTTGCAAGACAGAGGTGATAAGGATTATGGAAGTTGGGCAACCAGAACCCACCGCACCTGTAAGGTGGAAAAACATTCTTCTACTTCCTATTTCTTTTTTTTAAATTAAATCATAGTTGTGTATGTTAATGCAATCTCTACTTCCTATAAAACCCTAATCCCAGGCACGACCCAAAACTGCTGCTTTGTCCTCTGCTGTTATCCCTTCCTGCCAGTTGCACGGGGCTCTTATTCTTTTGGATCTTTTCTTGTGGTTTCGGCCACAGGGCCTTTGCACTTGTTAGTCACCCTGTCTGAGTGTTCTCTGCGGCTCTCCCCACAGAAAAGCAATATTTGAAATACCCTGTGTAGAATTTTTCCCTCTGAGAAAAGCAATACTTGAAATACCCTGTGAAGAATTTTCAGGGCATCTAAATATGTAGCACCGTACTAGCTTATGTGTTTCATAAGAGTGAAAAGAGGCAAGGTAGCCAAGGTACTGAGGAGCACCCATCAGCTCGGGTTCAAATCCCAGCTCAGCTGTATGATGGGGAGCCTCTCTGAGCCTCTGTCTCTTCCTCCATAAGATGGGAAGAATAGAAGGGTTTCTATAAAGATTAAATAAACAAAAAACTTCTAGGATTCGGAGGGCACAAAATAGGGACTATTTAAGTGTTTGCTGGTTTTTGTTGTTATATCAGTGTTGCTCAATCGGAAGGAGCTTGTCCACCTATCACTGCAGCCAAACACAGAGTCGGGGCAGGGTCCAAGCAAACTTCAATGACAGAAAAGCCAGCAAATCTGGAGAACAGCAAGAGTGGCCCCCAAATCTGTTCTGTCTTGATTACAAACACAGCACCTTTTATAGAAATTTAGGAAGAAAAGGCACCTAGAGAATTTACAACTTAATCCAAAACTTAATCTATGGCAGCATGAAAGCAACCTTTAACAGGGAAACTAACTATTGTTTGCTTAATTCCCTAAGATACCCATCTTTATGACCTGGGTCTGGCGGTTGGCGGATGTCAAGGAAAAAGAATGCTGCTTAAGCAAAGTGGTGGGGTCACCTCCTCTTTTAACTTTAAACTATTCCTACTTTAGCTTCACCAACTCTGTCTTACTCAATATATGTGGTCTCATTTCCCGGCTGCTATTACTAAATTTTTTTTTTTCTTTTTTTTTTTTTTTTTGAGAGAGCCTCAAGCTGTTGCCCTGGGTAAAGTACTGTGGCATCACAGCTCACAGCAACCTCCAACTCCTGGGCTCAAGCAAGTCTCCTGTCTCCACCTCCCAAGTAGCTGGGACTACAGGTGCCCACCACAATGCCCTGCTGTTTCTTGTTGCAGTTGTCATTGTTGTTTAGCTGGCCTGGGCCGGTTTCGAACCTGACAGCCTCGGTGTATGTAGCTGGTGCCATAACCACTGTGCTACAGGCACTGAGCCTATAAAAAATAGATTTTAAATGGAAATTATTACTATGATTTACTGCATTTGCCCAGGGATTGAATTTACTCTGGTGAGGGATAGGTTAAAAGTGACACTGGGAGCACCGTGCAGCACAATTAACAAATATAAAGTGGTGGGGGCACATGAATATGGCACCAAAACAAGATCCCTGAGCAGAATGTCCTTCCTATCCCGATCACGAAAGCTCTTAACCCTTGGTCTCCACTCGGCTCAGATGCGGTGTGCTGGTTTCCTCAAGCGATAAGGCTTAATGCAGGAATGATGCGTCCAAGTCTTAAATCCAGCCAACTTGACAGCCCTTGAGGTGGTAAACAGGATGTCCCAGGGCCAGTCCACTTTCCCTCAAGTTATTGGTCTGGTTCTTCCCTCCATGTCCTGAGGAGAAGCTAGTCATGGGCTGCAACGTATGCATGTTTCACAAAGCAGGTTAAGGGGCCTCAAGGCAGAGTGTGGCCTAGTGCAGCTCAGGAGGTGGCAAGGCATGCAGTGACAGAGACCAAAGGTCATCTGCTGGAGGCCTTGCAAAGGTGGGAGGGCAGATATCTTGGGTGGAGGGTCCAAGGCCAGTTGAGTAAATTCCTTTCTCAGGGTGGGTCTATAACTGGAATGCAGCATCTGGAAGATATCTCAAAAACTGCTCCAGGGTAAAGAACAAACAGAGGCAACAGTGATTATTATCAAGCAAATGAAGGGACAGTGGCTGATTCCTATTTCCATTAAGTCTGCTCTGTGGCAGAGTTCTGGAAGCCCTGGCCTTGAACTCCTTTATCAGTTTACAATGGTGGTTTTCATTTTCCCCCTGGGCTTTTACCCAGCCTCAATCCTGAGGTGTGGGCAAATGAAAAGGGAAAAGGGGCAACGACCCACCCGGCTTCTTCAGGCTGACATGGACGAAGTTGGGGTTGTGCCCAGGGTAAGAGAATGAGACCACTTGGCAGTCACCTGCAAATATCCATGAGCACTTTTTTTTATTAAGTCATATATACATAGATCATGAATACACTTATGCCTTTATGGGGTTCAATGTGTTGATAATTTGTACAAATCAGAGTGCTTACATCCTACTAATTAACATAGCTTTCACCTCATTTACTTAATCACAGTGTTAAGATATTTGTGTTCAATACTTGATAGATTTGACTTGTACCCTTGTGATATGCTCCATAGATGTGGTCCCACCAATTAACCCTCCCTCTGTTGAACAAACTCCCTCCCTTCCCATCTCCCACCCCTTCTCTCCTTCATCCTGGGCTATAATTGTGATTCATCTCTCATATGAAAGTGTGACTGATTATGAATTGGTTTTATAGTAGTACTGAGTACACTGGATATTTTTTTCTCATTCCTGAGATACTTTACTAAGAAGAATATTTTCCTGCTCCATCCATGTAAACATAAAAGAGGTAAAGTCTCCATCTTTTTTTAATGCCAAATAGTATTCCATGGTATACAAGTACCATAATGTTTTGTTTTGTTTTTTTTAGATACTCTCACTTTGTCACCTTTGGTAGAGTGCTGTGACATCATAGCTCACAGCAACCTCAGGCTCTTGGGCTCAAGTGATCCTCTGGTTTCAGCCTCTCAAATATCTGGGACTACAGGCACCTGCCACAATGCCCAGCTACTTTTAGAGACGAGGTCTCCCACTTGCTTAGGTTGGTCTCAAATCTGTGAGCTCAGGTAATCCACCCACCTTGGCCTCCTAGAGTGCTGGGATTACAGGCATGAGCCACTGCGCCCAGCCTGAAACCTGTATTTTGAATCAATTTCAAATAACTTCTGAATTAGACAAAATTAAATAACATATATTCAATAGAACACATCTTATGCTTCTTTTATAATTTTTCTTTTAAAACATCTTATTTCTTGCTATGCTTCATATACACAGATAGAATTACATGTATTGACTAGAATTCCTATTTTAATAACCCCAAATTTTAGTGAAAACGTAAGAAGAAAAAGGTCATGAATTGTGTGTCATAAAATGCTATCATTAAAACAGGATCACAGTTTACTATAAATTAGTCAGTCACTTAGCCAAACTGATAACTAAAAGATTTTAAAAAGTGAAAATCTGGCTCAGCACCTGTACCACAGTGGCTAGGGCACCAACCATGTACACTGGAGCTGGTGGGTTCAAACCCAGCCCAACCCTGTCAAACTACAATGACAACTACAACCTAAAACTAGCTGGGTGTTGTGGCAGGTGCCTGTAGTCCCAGCTACTTGGGAGGCTGAAGCAAGAGAATCGCTTAAGCCCAAGATTTTGAGGTTGCTATGAGCTGTGATGCTATGGAACTCTACCTAGGGCAACAGCTTGAAACTCTGTCTAAAAAAATAAATAAATAAATAAAAAGTAAAAATCTAATTCTTTCACAGAGGAAAGACTCAGTCTCCCAAACCATCATGACACCCAATATAGACAGCTGAAGTACTATATTTTACAGATAACTCCAACTTCTCCTGATTATCTTTTTAACTACATGTAACAAGCCTTTTAAGATTTTAAGTTACTGAAAAGAATTTTGTAATCTCAACATAGGAACCATCCCGAATGTCTTTCCTGGTCCTCCTAAAGGTCACATGACCATGTGGCATCAAACCAAGTCCCTATGAAGGACAGGACAGAGTTCAAGACAAGAAACAGGATGACTTGGGCAGTGCCTGTGGCTCAGTGGGTAAGGCACCAGCCCCATATACCAAGGGTGGTGGGTTCAAACCTGGCCCTGGCCAAACAGCAACAAAAAAATAGCCAGGCGTTGTGGCAGCTGCTGTAGTCCCAGCTGTTTGGGAGGCTGAGGCAAGAGAATTGCCTAAGCCCAGGAGTTGGAGGTTGCTCTGAGCTGTGATGGCACGGCACTCTGCCAAGGGTGATAAAGTGAGACTCTGTCTTAAAAAAGAAAGAAAGAAAGAAGGAAGGAAGGAAGGAAGGAAGGAAGGAAGGAAGGAAGGAAGGAAGGAAGGAAACAGGATGACTGGAGAATCAAATTCCTGCAGAAGTAGCTGGGGATAGAGCTGAGCAAGGAGGAAGGGTCCATTTAGGCCAGACTGCAGCTTGTAGCTATTGGTCTAGGCTTTGAGAACATGTTCCCAGGCCTCAGCATGGCCACCTAACTAGACTCTGGAATTCAGAGGCTCAAAACTAAGAGCCTAAGCTTTATGGTCAAATCCAGCAAATTTAGAAATATCACAGAGGTGCCAATTTTATGAGCTTTAAACATCTGAACTTTTATAACAGTTTTAAAACTAGTTTTATCAAAGATTACCAAAGTCATATGAATGAAAAGGCATTTCAGTTCTTTCTTCTTTTCCTGATAAAATATTTGATTAAGCACTTACTTTTTTTTTTTTGAGACAGAATCTTAATTTATCACCCTCGGTAGAGGGCCATGGCATCACAGCTCATAGCAACCTCCAACTCCTGAACTTAGGCGATTCTCTTGCCTCAGCCTCCTGAGTAGATGGGGCTACAGGCACCCACCACAATGCCCAGCTATTTTTTTTGTTGTTGCAGTTTGGCCGGAGCCGGGTTTGAACCCTCCACCCCCAGTATATGGGGCCAGCGCCCTACTCACTGAGCCACAGGTGCTGCCCAAGCACTTACTTTTTTTAAGCTGACTAATTAAAGCTCTTTTATATACTTTGGCAGTTAAATATGACAGGCATATGACATATAAAGATACACAGACATACAGACAGAAGCAGAACTTCTATTTGCCAGTTTTTAAATATTTTTTATTCAGAATATTAATCTTTTATTTTATTTTATTAAATCATAACTGTGCACATTAATGCATAATGGGTACAGTTTGCTGATCTGATATACAATGTGGATCTTAGCAGTTTACCTAGGGTTTAGTTATCATTTTAAGTTATTTTTCTGTTAACCATTTTTACACCCTGCAAATTAGATATATAACAAAATTATACGTTTTCCTTATATATCTATATATCTATCCAGGGACCAAAATTTAGTTTTAATCACTGCTTTTAAATTCATAAATCCTACCAAGAAAAAACAAACCTAAGTATTTTAATAAGATTTGTTATTTTAAACAATGCAGCATCATTATAATAATTCGAGGATCCATTTATCAGCCACTTCTCTCTGGAGTCTAGATGGCCCACAGGCCAGGCGTGTTTCAATAAAACTTCATTTCCATCTTAGTTATTGGTGAAGACCTATACTGAGACCAAGGAGACCAATCTACCTCAAAGGGCTGGTTGTAGGGACAGAGGTCTGAGATCCAAAAGTATAGATCAGATACAGAAACACTAAATTTCTTGAGAATAAAACCAGAACTGATGAGAACTAAAGTTCTCAGTGCACAACCAGAATAAAGCAAGTAGACCCTTAATGATATGTGAAGGTGACAGCTAGGACACAGGATCCCTGGACCTGTCCATCCAGGAGATCACAGGGGACTGCTCTAGCAAGTAATAGACTTACCAGAGAAGCCCACGCTGTCCCTTCCTGGTTGCGGGAAACGAGAGCACATGTAGTGAGAACAAGATGGAGCTGGTGAGGCTAAAGTAGAATTAAAAGATGAGGTGACGCCACCACCCTGCTTAAGCAGCACTTTTTTTCCCTGACATAAGCCAATTCTCCAGACCCAGGCCGTACAGATGGATACCTTAAGGAATTGAGCAACCAATCCTAGGGAGTAACAGCACCAGGAGGAAAAGGTACTTAGTGTTCTATTTAGAGAAAATATTGCAGGCTTGTAGGCTGTAATCCTAGCACTCTGGGAGCCTGAAGCGGGTGGATGCCTGCACTCAGGAGTTGGAGACCAGCCTGAGCAAGAACGAAACCCTGTCTCTACTAAAATAGAAAACCTAAACAAGCATGGTGGTGGGCACCTATAGTCTCAGCTACTCGGGAGGCTGAGGCCGGAGGATTGCTTGAGTCCAGTAGTTTGATGTTGCTGTGAGCTATGATGATGCCACAGCACTCTACCAGGGCAACGGAGTGAGACTCTGTCTTTAAAAACCAAAAAAAGAAAAGAAAAGAAAAAAGAAAAAGAAAAATTTCAGGTCATATAACATTCAAAAAAAATTACTTTGATGTTGCTGTAGATTAAGTTTTGGACTAAATTGTAATTCTTTAGATGCCTTTTCTTTGTAAGTTTCTATAAAAACTGCTGTGTTTATAACTGCGGCAAACAGATTTGGGAGGCTACTCTTGCTGTTCTCCAGATTTGCTGGCTTTTCTTGTCATTGAAGTTTGATTGGACCCTGCCCCATCTCTGTGTTTGGCTGCAGTGACAAGCGGACAAATCCCTTTCAGTTTAGCACCAATAGTTATAATAATACCATGTAGTATAATCCCTTAGCTTCTAGAACAAAATGCAGACTATTTGAGCTACTCAGTAGCTATTTATTGGATGAGCAGATAGATGAATAACAATTTATTTTCTTTTTTAGAGACAAGTTTACCCAGGCTGGAGTGCAGTGCTGTGATCACAGCTCACCGTAGTCTCAAACTCCTGGGCTCAAGTGATCCTCCTGCCTCAGCCTCCTAAAGTGCTGGGGTTACAGATGTGACCCTCCCAGCCTAGACAGGATGGCAAAGTTTTCAGCAGAGAAAGGGAGTGTAAAGTGTCTTCCAAGCTCTGAGTGTAGGTTGTTTCAAAACCAGAGAGCCTGGCTGGGGAAGGATGAGCTGTGTTGACCCCTCTCCACACTTTATAGCCCCAGCTCCCGACTTCAGGACTCAAAGGTCAGATAAAAAGGAGAGAAATGATGTTAGCAAACATAGCTTTGTCTGTCTCTGGGAGTTGCCATCTTGAGAACTTGAGTTTAACTATAAACCAGCCAAACTGACTCAGCTCTCCACAGCCCCTGGGGAGGGCACAGTCCTTGGCTCAAAGCCGGAAAATAACCATTACCATAGTAAGCCCTCTGTTCCAACTCACATTTTTGCTCCTCTCCAATTTTTAAAGGAAAAAAAAAAAAAAAACTACTCCCAGCAGGGAAACCCCACCCCCCAGCCACCATCCCAAGTCCTCAATGTTTTGTGTTTTTCCCCCAGTACAGCTTCCTCATCTCACAGCAGGAAATGGTGCCCAGGCTTCCTCTGCAGGCTGGGCCTCTGACCAGGACTGTTTGCTTAGCCTTAGTCAAGAGTCAGAATGCTGGGCTCCAGTCCTGGCCAGGCCAGCTAGAAAGGCTTTTTAATATTCCTGGCCTTTAAATACTCTGTCTGGGACTCCAACATCAGTGGAAGCCAAGAGAGTGGTTGAGAGTAGATGTGGGCTGGCGACCATCCCTCCTCCCCTCCTGGGGGAGTAACAAGAGCAAAGACAGCAGAGAGATGACGAGAGAAAGGGAGGGGACAGAGATTATGAGAGAGAGGCACAGACAGGGAGAGAGAGAGGTGGAGGAGAGATTGCAAGGGAGACTTACACAGACAGAGAATGAGGGAGGGAGGAGAGAGAAAGAAAGAGACAGAGTGAAAAAGACAGATTCACACGGATCATGGGAGGGAGGGAAAGAGACACACACAAAGAGATACTGAGAGAGAGATAAAAACAAAGAGTGACAGGGAGAACAGAGGGGGGTGTGGGAGCAGAGAGACAGTGAGAGGAATATCAAGAAGGGGAGGCAGAGAAAGAGAGAAAGAAAAAGAGAAAGGAAAAAAGAGAGGGAGAGAAACTGGATTTAGGAAGATAAAGAGGGTAAGGAGAAGAGAGGAGGGGGACATAGAAACAGAAAAGAGAGAACCAGAATGAGAAAACAGAGGAGACGGGAGAGACAGACAAAGTGAGGTGCCCATTTCCCTGCATTTGTGTCCCATTTATTGCATGTCCACTTTATACTTGTCACAAAATGTGGCACATGCGTATGCAACAAACGTTCTTTGGACGTTCTTTGGTCCAAGTCACTTAGGCCAGCGGCTTTCAAGTATGATGGGGGCAGCTGCATGTCTGACTGCTCTGGGCACTTTAAAAATGATGTGCCAGTTCTCTACTTCAAATTGATATTAAAAAAGGAAACAAGAATGGGTGGCACCTGCGGCTCAAGGAGTATGGCGCCAGCCCCATATACCAAGAGTGGCAGGTTCAAGCCCAGCCCCAGCCAAAACTGCAAAAAAAGGAAAAAAAAAAAAAAAAAAAAAGAAAGAAAACAAGAATAAGAAAACAAAGCTTTCATAAGAGATCTTAATGCACAGTCATGACTGAGAGCCATTTGTTTAAGAAGCACATTTCCATATGATGGCATAGGGCCCCATCCAGGTATCAGGATGTGTTTGTTTTGCTGCATAGTGTCTTAAACATATTTGCATCCCTTGTCAATATTTAAAGTTCTCATCAGTGATAAAGTTTTCAGGTTTCCAACTTCTTTTAACAAAGCTGAAACTTCCAGCTACCCTGAGCCCACATCCCAACAGAAGCCATGTTAGCACCCATCCCTTCCAATAGAGCAGGAGCTCTTCATTTTGCTGCAGTCCTCACTGCTCCCTTTTGCCTCCCCTGCAATTGCCCTCATCCTCACATGTGTGCTGCTTGCTGTGTCTTCTTGGAATAAAGTTTAAGAGGAGGTGAAATATTCACCTTGAGTTGCTATCTGTAAATCCAGTGGGAAATTAGAGGCCATCCTGACTCATCTCCCCTAAAGCACAGGATATTGAAATTATTTCTCTGCATCCGTTATACCAAGAATGCTTTTTTAATAGCCTTTAGGCATGGACACTTATATGCCAGAAGGTAAAGTGTGATGATTAAGAGAAAGGAATCCAAAGGTGTGCACCTTAAAATAATAGCCACTACACACATGAGGCTATTTAAATTTATTTATTTATACATATATATATTTATTTATTTATTTATTGAGACAGAGTCTCACTTGGTCACCCTTGGTAGAGTGCTATGGCATCTTAGCTCACAGCAACCTCAAACTCTTGGGTTCAAGTGATCCTCTTGCCTCAGCCTCCCAAGTAGCTAGGACTGCAGGAGCCTGCCACAACACCCGGCTATTTTTTTTAGAGATGGGGTCTCCCTCTGGCTCAGGCTGGTCTCAAACCTGTGCCTTCAGGCAATCCATCTGCCTCAGCCTCCCAAGTGCTGGGATTACAGACATGAGCAACCACGCCTGGAGAGGCTATTTAAATTTAAATTAATGAAAATTAAATAAAAATAAAATTCCTCAGCCATAGTACAGAGTACTACATGAGGTATGACAATTAAGTTTGTGAACTTGCCACCATGCACTTACTTTGGCAGGACTGTATGAACAACTCAGTAAGGTTTCAAAACCTTGGTATATTAGTGTTGCACAGCTGTTTTTTTTTTTTTTTTTTTTTTTTTTTTTTTAAGACAGTCTCACTCTATCAATCACCCTGGGTAGAGTGCCGTGGTGTCATACCTCACAACAACCTCAAACTCCCCTGTTCATTTGATCCTCTTGTCTCCTTTGCTGTACAGAATCTTTTCACTTTCATTACAAGTCTCACTTTTCATTTCAAGTCCCACTTGTTTATTTTTGTTGTTGTTGCAATTGCCAGAGGAGTCCTCATAAAGCCTTTCCCCAGGCCAATAGCTTGAAGTGTTTTCCCCACACTTTCTTCAAGGTTTTTTATTATTTCATGCCTTAGATTTAGGTCTTTTATCCATCTTGAATCAATTTTTGTGAGTGGAGAAAGGTGTGGGTCCAGTTTCAGTCTTTTGCCTGTGAATATCCAAATTCCTGGCACCATATATTGAATAGGAATTCTTTTGTTGTTGTTGCAGTTTGGCTGGGGCCAGGTTTGAACCCGCCACCCTCGGTATATGGGGTGGGTGCCCTCTCACTGAGCCACAGGCACTGCCCATGAATAGGGATTCTTTTACCCAGTGTATGTTCTTGGTGGGTGTAACAAAGATTAGGTGGCTATAAGATGCTAGTTTCATCTCCTGGTTTTCTATTCAGGTTCAGATGTCAATGTCTCTATTTTTGTGCCAATATCATGCTGTTTTGATCACATGGCTTTGTAGTACAGCCTAAAGTCTGGTATGCTGATGCTCCTAGCTTTGTTTTTATTACTAAGAATTGTCTTGGCTATACGGGTTTTTTTCTGGTTCCATACAAATCAAAGAATTGGGAAAGGATATTTGAATATTTTGAATCAGACAAAAGCTTGATAACAAAGGTCAAATTAATCAACATAAAAAGAACCAATAATCCCTTATATTACTGGGCAAGAGAGATGAATAGAAACTTCTTTAAAAAAGACAGACAAATGACTCACAAACATGAAAAAATGCTCATTGTCCCTAATTTTTAGAGAAATGCAAATCAAAACCACTCTGAGATATCATCTAACCCCAGTGAGAATGGCCCACTTTGCAAAATATCAAAACTGCAGATGCTGGTGTGGATGTGGAGAGAAGGGAACACTTTTACACTGCTGGTGGGACTGCAAACTAGTACAACATTTTTGGAGGGAAGTGTGGAGAGCCCTCAAAGCACTCAAGCTAGACCTCCCATTGGATCCTGCAATCCCATTACTGGGCATCTACCCAGAAGGAAAAAAATCCTTTTACTATAAGGACACTTGTACTAGACTCAATTTACAGCAGCTCAATTTACAATCGCCAAAATGTGAAAACAGTCTAAATGCCCCCCAACCTAGGAATGCATTAACAAGCTGTGGTATATGTACACCATGGAATACTATTCAGCCATTAAAAAAGATGGAGGCTTTACATCTTTTGTATTAACCTGGATGGAGGTGGAACACATTCTTCTTAGTAAAGCATCACAAGTATGGAGGAGCAAGAATCCTATGTACTCAATTCTGATATGAGGACAATTAATGACCTACTACACGATGGGGGCTGGGGGATGCGGAGAGCAGAGAGAGGAAAGGAGAGAGGAGGTGGGGGTCGCGGTGTATGCTACAACTTTTGGGGGCAGGACACAATTATAAGAGGGTCTTTATCTAATAAATGCAATTTTGTACCCTCAATGAATCCCCAATAATAATAAAAAAATTGATCCTCTTGCCTCAGCTTCCCAAGTAGTTGGGACTACAGGTGCCTGCTACCACACCCAGCTAGTTTTTCTATTTTTAGTGGAGTCAGGGTCTCTCTCTTGCTCAGGCTGGTCTTGAACTCCTGTGCTCTGGCAAGTCACCTGCCTTGGCCTCCCAGAGTGCTAGGATGACAGGGGTGAGCCACCACACCAGCCAAAATTGTGTTCTTGTTGACATGTGGCAGTGTCTTGCTGAATGACATTCATTATTGTTGTTGCGTGTTTTCATGTGCCACCAGGAGAATGTCGGAACTTGAATTACAGCAATGAACAAACATTCATAAATTTCTTGTTAAATATGGCGGGAGTGAAAGTGAAATCAGGGACATTAGTCCAAGTTTATGGGGATAATGCTATAAAGAAAATGGCAGTGTACAAATATTTTAAACACTTTTCTGAAGGAAGAGAAAGCACCACTGACGAAGAGAGTTCAGGATGGCAGTAACAAACAGAACTAATGAAAACAATGCAAAAATTTGCCAAATTGTGCATCAAAATCATTGTCTAAATGTGAGCAGCACAGCAAATCAAGTAAATATCGATAGAAAAAGTTAGGAAAACCTTCACTGACAATGTCATCCAGCAAAATGTGGCTCTAGCATCACGACAATGTACCAGCTCACATGGCACTGTCTGTGAGGGAGTTTTTAGTCAATATTGGAACACCCTCCTTACTCATCTGTTCTGGCCCCCAGTGACTTTTTTTCTTTACCTGAAGATAAAGGAAATACTGAAAGGAGGACTTTTTTTTTTTGAGACAGAGTCTCACCATGCTGTCCTCAGTAGAGTGCTGTAGCATCACAGCTCACAGCAACCTCAAACTCTTGGGCTTAAGTAATTCTCTTGCCTCAGCCTCCTGAGTAGCTGGGACCACAATGCCCGCCTATGAAAGGAGGACATTTTGATGGCATTTAGGACACCAAGGGTAATATGAGGAGTGCTCTGACAGCAATTCCAGAAAGAGTTCCAAAATTGGTTTGGAGGGTAGGCAAGGCTCTGGCATCAGTGCTTCCCAAGGGGGTACTTGGAAGGTGATCATAACAATATTCAGCACTCAGGTATATAGCACTTTTTCTATGATGAGTTCTCATGGTTAATTGTCAGAGCTTGTAAAACTATGGTAGCCACACTTTTTTTTTTTTTTCAAAGCCTTTAAAACACATCTAATTAAATTAATTAAATTTAAATTACAGGATTGGAAAAGGAACTTCTTGATAGTAAACATATTTTGGTAAACATAAGCTTTCTAAATTTTTAAGTATTTCATTGCAAATATTAATACTCTAAACTACTACTCTTTACATAAAGGAGAAACTTCAAATCTTTTTTTTTCTTTTTTGGCTGGGGCTGGGTTTGAACCCACCATCTTTGGTATATGGGGCCAGCACCCTACTCCTTTGAGCCACAGGCACCGCCCAGAAACTTCAAATCCTGTACTCTAGGAAGAAATGGAGGAAAAGCAATACCTTAAGAGCAACCATTCCTATTTCTCCACTTTCCTTGGGTGATCTAACATCTTACATAGACTAGTTACAAAAAGAAATTTTAGAGTCCATTGAATTTAAGCATAAGATACAGCTAAAATTTCCCCAAGGGTTCTAAATATTTGATGTTTATAAGGGTGAATAAATAATAACTATAAGGCAGATTCTAAAACTAATTGAAAGATGAAAAGAAATCGATATGAATAGGCAAAAGTCAGTAAATATAAATTTTACTATTGGGTTTGCTCCAAGCTTCCTTTTCTATTCTGGATCTGCTTCTTTTGCGTCCAAGGTTTTCTCTTGCTGGATTTCAAGATGGCGAACAACTTCACATTATCATGGCCTTGGTCATGGGAAGCGCTTATTTGGGAAACAAAAACACCTTCTTTCCTCTTCATCAAATTTTGAAGTTGTCTTTTTTGCTATTTGCTTCTTTCAACCAGTCATCATCTCCCTCATGTAAGAAAAGTTACTGGGCAAGAGCAAATTACATTGGCTGTCTCAGTGTAATGACTGGTAAAGAAAGGAACCATCACAAATGTCTCATGACCAAGGTACAACTCTACTAGTGTCTTTGGTCATGGCTTCATTTCTTCAATCATGCCCTGAAATAAACCACTATTGAATCAAGAATCTCTTCTCAGGCGGCACCTGTAGCTCCGTGGGTAAGGCATTGGCCACATACATGGAGGCTGAAGAGTTTGAGCCCAGCCAGGCCTGCTAAACAATGATGACTGCAACCTAAACACAGCTGGGCATTGTGGCAGGCGCCTGTAGTCCCAGCTACTCAGGAGGCTGAGGCAAGAGAATCGCTTAAGCCCAAGAGTTGGAGGTTGCTATGAGATGTGATGCCATAACATTCTACCAAGAGTGACATAGTGAGACTCAGAGAGAGACAAAGGAGAGAGAGAGAGAGAGAGCAAAAGAAAGAATCTCCTCTCACCTAAGAGAGGCCTTTAAGGAACAGATGCTTCAGACCAGTTCAACATAGTACATAGATACTTCAGGAGAGCGGACCAAAAAAGAGAAAAATGCCAACAAAGAAAATTAACACAACATACAGTTCACTTGAACAGTCATTGGTATAAATTCCTTATCATTCTTTTTATTATTTAAAAATTATGATATTTTCAGTCTTTTGCTTTCCTTTTCCACATCATCTACAATGTTGTGTAGTTTTCTGGAGTTCTGAACCAGGGACACCAAACTCTCCCTACAGTCACTAGTACCATGATCTCTGCCAACATGTTGAAGCTCAATGAACAAAGCCAATGTCTGAGTTTGGACAGAATGATTTTTTGCTCTTCTAAGAAAGAGCCCTGCAAGAAGGGCCTGGTTAGTACATAATTCAGTCTTATACTTTTCCTGTAACTGGTCAGTTTCTTTCTGGAGATGTTGGAATTCTTCCTCACTATAAGGATGTATCTCCTTACATTTTTCTTCAGGAAGCAAGATGTTTGGAATACACAAAATCAACCACAAAAACAGCTGCTCCATTTTGCCAAAAAGGTTATCAAAATGTCCTTTCACGAAGCTAAGAAACTTCTCTGTGCATTTGCGAATTTGGACTGGGCTGATTTCACAGTCTGGGATCCCATCCAGATTCTTCAGAATAACCTGTTCAACAGCCTGCATCACTTCTAATAGGTAGTCTTGAAATGCAAGATAGATCCTGAGCACGCACGTTTGTGGGGTGAAGCCAAAGAACTGGGCCTCATAGGTCATTGGATCAACAAACATCTTGATTTATTTTGCTATGTTATTTTTTATTGTGAACAATCGCAGCAACCATGAGGGTGATGAATTCAACCACACACGAACTCCCTGCTACTTTCTTTAAACCACTGCTAGCTGTCAGAGATAGGTGACACCACTGGCTCCCCCAAATTCCGACTGATTAGTGCCTCAGCAAACAAAAGCATATGCGGGGTAGTATCACATTCCTGATTCGGTAGCCACACTTTTGGAACTCAATAGCTGTGTGTAGATGTCAGCTCCCACGTTGGATGGTATACCACATATTCACTGCTACAGGAATGTCCAGGGTCCATTGGTCAGGGACAGCCTACAGTAAGACTTCCACATTCAAAGCCCTTATGTGGGCAGGTCATTCCCTAGCTAGATGACTTTGGACAGATGGTTCTACTTCTCTTTATCTCAGCTTCTTCATCTGCAAAATGGACTTAGTGATAGTACTGATATCAAAGGGCTGTTGTGAGAATTCCATGACTTGTGTATGCAGAGCGTTTGGAAAGGTGCGCCTAGGAGAGGTTTATTAATATTATAATCAGCCTTTGATATTTATTTCATGTTATCACACTATCATATACTAGTATAATTATACTATTAATATAGCATTGATTAACACCTATTATTGATATTAATATCATTATTTATCTTACTACAATAATGATTATTGTCTTTTTGTTTGTTTGTTTTGCTTTTGAGATAGAGTCTCACTTTGTTGCCCTCGATAGAGTGCTATGATGTCATAGCTCACAACAACCTCCAACTCTTGGGCTTAAGCAGTTCTTTTGCCTCAGCCCTCCAAGTAGCTGGGTCTACAGGTGCCCGCCACAATGCCCAGCTATTTTTTTGTTGTAGTTGTCATTGTCTAGCAGGCCCAGGCTGGGTTTAAACCGGCAGCCCAGGTGTATGTGGCCGGTGCCCTAACCACTGAGCTATGAGTGCCGAGTCAATAATGATTATTGTTATTTTTGCACCTCTGTGGTTTAGATGAGCTTCCCATTACTTTTAATCCTCCCACGAGACATAGTGGCTCACACCTATAATCCTAGCACTCTGGGAGGCCAAGGCATGTAGATTCCTTGAGCTCAGGAGTTCAAGAGCAGCCCGAACAAGAGCAAGACCCCATCTCTACTAAAAATTAAAACATACATCCCCATCAACCCAGGAATGGATTAACAAGCTGTGGCACATGTATACTATGTAATACTATTCAGCCATAAAAAGGTGGAGACTTTACACCTTTTATATTAACCTGGATGGAGTGAAACACATTCTTCTTAGGAAAGTATCATAAGAATGGAAAATCAGGTCTGGCATGGTGGCTCACACCTGTAATCTTAGCACTCTTGGAAGCAGAGGTGGATGGATCACCTGAACTCACAAGTTCAAGACCAGCCTGAGACTGAGTGAGACCCTGTCTCTAAAAATAGCTGGGCATTGTGGTGAGAACCTGTAGTCCCAGCTACTCGGGAGGCTGAGGCAAGAAAATCGCTTAAGCCCAAGAGTTTCAGGTTGCTGTGAGTTGTGACACCATAGCACTGTGCCAAGGGCAACAAAGTGAGACTCTTTAAGAAAAAAAAAAAAAAAGAATGGAAAAGCAAGTATCCAATGTACTCAATACTAATATGAAGTCAGTAGACAATCTAACACCTGCCCACATAAGAGAAAAACTCAATTCAATTAAAGTTGGGGGGAGAGAGGAGGAGGGAGAGTGATCAGTGTGCTCCTACCCAATGGGCACAATGTAAGTGTATATGGCACACCTCCTGAGTGAGGGACACAACTACAAGAAGGCCTCTACCTGGCTCGGCTCCTGTGACTCAGTGGCTAGGGCGCCAGCCTCATACACTGGAGCTGGCGGGTTTGAATCCAGCCTGGGCCTGCCAAACAACAATGACAACTACAACCAAAAAAACTGCTGGGCGTTGTGGTGGTGCCTGTAGTTCCAGCTACTCAGCAGGCTGAGGCAAGAGAATCACTTAAGCCCAAGAGTTGGAGGTTGCTGTGAGCTGTGACACCATAGCACTCCACCAAGGGTGACATAGTGAGACTTTGTCTCAAAAAAAAGAAGAAAGAAAAGTGCTTAGCTTTCTTCATTGCTCTGATAATTAATACCACTCTTTGTGAAACCTAAGGCTATTTTTTGAGATACCTTCCAGGCCTGACATTTCAGTGGATTGGCTGACCCACCCACACCAAGGAACTAACTCAGCTAGTTGTGCGCCCCCCACCTTGGAACTGACTCAGCACAAGAATGCAATTTCTACACCCCTGTGGTTCTACCTGAAATCCAGCCAATCAGCGGACCACACTGCCTAGCTCTTTTCCTGTCAAACTGTTTTTAAAAACACTTTCTCACAAATTATTGAGGAGACAGATCTGAGAACTTCCTCCCCACTCCTTGCATGACACCTGCTGTAATATTAGACTCTTTCCCTGCTGTAATCTCTGCTATCTCGGTGTATTGGCTTCGTACTAAGCAGCAGGCAATGAACCTGGTAAAGTTGCAACAAAGATAGTCTAAGGTTGTTAGACTCCAATGCCTGTGCCTGCCCACTTGACCATGAACTTTTTTGAGGCAGAAACACACGCAAAGGCCCTGGGGTGGACATTGCTGTGTGCATCTGACACATGATACATTGGTCAGTTTTGTTGGCATCAGGATATGGAGAAGAGAGGGATGTGATAGGAAGGGTTGAGAATTAAAGCCGGAAGAGTGGATAGGGGCCAACCAGATATTGAGCAGCAGCCTGAGAATTTGCAGCTCGATTTAGGAAGCAGCAGCTCTAAAAAAGCATTCTGATCTGAGACAGCCTGTCCCTTACTCCTCCTTCTAAACATCTTGCTTAGAGAAATCCTTAAAGGTTTGTTTGAGGATTAAATGTGTTCATGGGAACTGTCACAGTTAGTGCTTAAAAATAGCTGTTGTTGGTGATAGCAATTGCATCCTTGTCTTCACAGAGGTGACAAGACCAACTATAGTTTCAGGAGACCAGATGAAGAGAGAGTGATAAAGAATGCTTCATCTTAGGAGGAGTCTGAGACCTAAAACCTTAGAAGGGAGTGAGGACCCTGCTGCCTAAGAAATCCTATGATGCTTGAGGAGGTAGAAATGTCTTCCCATGGTGGAAAAAATCATTTGGAAGAGGGTAGAGAGATTATAAAAGGAATCTTAAATCTTCTAAACTGTGTGTCATGTTGTTTGCTTTTGTTATTTTTAAAGAAAAAGGGATGTAGTTTTTTCAGTTCTCACAAGGACTTTGTGATTTCCGCCCTAATAAAAATTCAATAACCATTCACTCATTCATTCGATAAATGTCTGTGGGTTATCTATAATGTGGTAAGGACAGACTTATAGGTCAACATAAGAGATGAGGCAGGGGCGGCACCTGTGGCTCAAGGAGTAGGGTGCCGGCCCCATATACCGGGGGTGGCGGGTTCAAGCCTGGCCCCAGCCAAAACTGAAAAAAAAAAAAAAAAAAAGAGGTGAGGCAGAGTGTGATGGCTCACACCTGTAATCTTAGCACTCTGGGAGGCTGAGGCCCAACTCAGGATCCTTTGAGCCTAGGAGTTTGAGACCAGTCTGGGCAAGAACCTGTCTCTACAAAAAACACAAAAATATATAAGAAGAAATGCAGCAAGACCCTATCTCTACCAAAAAAAAAAAAAAAAAAAAAAAAACATAAGAAGTAATGCAGCTATGATTGTTAATGATTATATTAAGCACTTCGTTGTATTATTCTTCGTTGTATTTAGATAAGAGTTGTTATCGCATTGACTCATTCTGCTGTTTGGCTTTTACTTTGCAACACCACATCCAGAAAGCTTTGCATTAATAACCCCATTCAATCCTCTCAGCAGCTTTGTGAGAGCAGGTTTTATTTTTTAAATAAATGTATTATGTATATTTGAGATGTACAACATGATGTTATGGGCCACATATAGATAGTAAAATGGTTACTATAGTGAAGTGGATTAACATGTTAGTTTCTATTTGTGTATATTTTGTGTAGTTGAGGAAACCAGTGCCCAGAAGGATTAAGAAGCTGCCCAAGGAAATACAGCCAGTAGGTGAGAGAGGTGGGGCATGGAGGATAAGATCCTGGGGCAAGGAGTCCACAGTTCTCATCAGAAGGTTGATAGTGATTTTCCAATCGAAGGAAACAGGGTGAGGAGAATATTTGGAGTTAGCTGAGGAGAAACATTTGGAGTAAGGGAAAGAGAGAGGATAGGAGATAAAGATTTGAACAGAACCTATTTTCCATCACTTTTTCATTCCATAAACATTTATTAAGCAACTACCTTGGCACAAAAGATAGTGGATGGCAGGGATTCAGGAGTAGGGTAATGGTAATCCTTGAAGAGGGGATATCTTGGGCAGAGGACTTAACGAAGTGAAGAGAGAGCTATTTAAATACTTGGAGGAAGGGTGCTCCAGGCAGTGAAAACAGAAAGTACAAAGGCCCTGAGGCAGGAGTGAGTTTGAGAAGCAGCAAAGAAGGCCAAACATGGTGGCTCACACCTGTGATAGCCTGAACTCATAAATTCCAGACCAGATTGAGCAAAAGCGTGACTCTCATCTCTAAAAAAAAAAAAAAAAGGGAAAAGAAAAATAGCCAGGCATTATGGCAGGCGCCTGTAATCTCAGCTACTTGGTAGGCTGAGGCAAGAGAACCGCTTGAGTCCAAGAGTTTGAGGTTGTTGTGAGCTATGATGCTCCCGCACTCTACCGGAGGCAACAAAGTGAGACTCAGTTTCGAAAGAGAGAGAGAGAGAAGCAGCAAAGAAATCAGAACAGATGAAATAGAGAACATGAGGGCAAAGGACAAAGCAATAGTAGATACTTGTAGGACCAAAGAAGGTTTTTGCTTTTTCTTTAGAGACGAGGTCTCATTTTGTCACCCAGGCTGGGGTACAATGGTATCATTATAGTTCATTGAAGCATTAAATTCCTGGGCCAACGTGATCCTTCTGCCTCAGCCTCCCCCCTAACTAGGACTACAGGCCCACATCACTGCACCAGCCAACATTTTCTTCATATTTTTAGAGATGAGTCTCACTGTTGCCCAGGCTGGCACTGAAATCCTGGGCTCACATGATTCTCCTGCCTTAGCTTCCTGAGTATCCGAGACAACAGGTGGACACCACAGCACCTGACTAGAAGTCTAATCCTCCTTTTTCACAACCTCCTCCTATCTGCTCCATGGAAAGAAGACTGTTAGGTGCATGGGGTCGGGAAGCAGAGAGGCTGATAGACTAATGTGATATGATGATGACGAGAAAGATGATGGTGGCCAGACTAGGGAGGTGGTGAGACATGGTCAACCTGTGGGTAGATTTTAAAAACCCAGAAAAATGTGTGATCAAGAGACAGAGAGAAAAGGGGTTGGGGAGAGAGAGTGAGTATGCAGCCGGGTTCAGAAGCTCAGCAGAGACACAGTGGCAGGTGCAGAGCCAAAGCACTGGGGGCGAGGCACCCACCCAACTCTGTATGATCTGCCCTGCAGCCCTCTCTCACTTTATTTTATGAAAATAATGTCCTTTTTATAAAAATTTTTTCCCTGATTGAGGATCCAGTTGTCATGTTTCTTTATTCTCCTTCAATCTGGAACAATCTTCAGCTTCTGTCTCTCGTGATATTGACATGTCTGAAGGTAAAATCCACTCACAATGTTTTGTGATATGGGTTCATCAGAGGCCCACTTGGGGTTCCATTCAGGTTGTGCCTTTGTGGGGAAAGCACAGAAGTGATGCCACATCTGAGTGTTCACACAGGGAGCAGGTGCTCCGGGTTTACTCAGTCTTTAGAATGTTGGATCACTTGATTGAGGTGATGCCCACCAGCTTTCTCCACTGTAAAGTTACTATTTTCTTCTCTGTAATAAGTAACTTAGGGAGTAATTCCTTGAGACCATAGAACAGTCTTGTAACTCACAAGGTTAGTCAGGGTTCCTCCTAGAGACAGAACCAATAAGATGTGTGTGGGAAAGAGAGGGAGAGAGAGATATGCAGAGACAGAGAGAGAGGTTTGGGGAGAGACGGAGAGACTGAGACTGACTTAGTGTAAGGAATTTGGCTCATGTGATTACAAAGGCTAAAAAATTCTAAGAGAAGAGGTGCCGAGGAGTGGATTAAAGATGGCGGCTGAGTAACAGCTTCCCTGTAACTGGGCTAGGCAAATCTGGGGAGACAAGACTCCAGACATCTCTGGCCGGTGGAATCTGCCTATGATCATCCCTTTGAGGATACAGGGAGCCAGCAAGGGACTTCTGGACCCCAGGAGGAAGACAAAAACAGTGGAAAACTGGCAAGTGGCTGCG
>CAUYPK010027651.1:0-13483 GCA_963574355.1 Loris lydekkerianus
CTTTATCGGAGGTATAACCTGCAAATATTTTCTCCCATTCTGTGGGCTGTCTGCTTGCTTTACTCACTATGTTCTTGGCTGTGCAGAAGCTTTTTAGTTTGATCAGGTCCCAGTAGTGTATTTTTGATACTGCTTCAATTGCCTGGAGAATCCTCCTCGTAAAATATTCACCCAGGCTGATTCCTTCAAGAGCAAAACTCATTTTCTTGATGTATAAATCCATGTTTGGATAGTTTAAAATCTGCCTCAGGTCTTTTGTGAAGCAAGATGAAATATAAGTAAAGAATTGTGCATGCTTATTTAAGGTCCTACAGAGCCTGATATGAAGGACAAAGTGACACAGCTGGCTGAGCAGCAATAAAGAGTTAGTTATGGGAACCTCAAGGAGGTGGGGACAGTGAAAGATTAGAAGGAACCAGGTGTATCTAGTTAAATTCTTAAGATCGTGTGGTTAGAATTCTTTGTGGTTAAGAAATTCTTGGAGGATAGCTTCAGGAGAAAGGGAAATTTGTGTACAGATACAGTGTTATCTTACAGACTTTGAAGAGTAGGAAAGCTGCTGGGCCTCAGGAACAGACTGGGTCGCTGAGCCTGCCTGGAATGCTATAGAGAAGCTACAAGTCTTTCGTATCTTTGGGTTACTCTTCTTTGCCATGTTCAAAATACTTGGTTTCATTTTCTACTTCATGTAGCAGAAAATAGAAAATGCCAAGAGCTGCTGAGATTTTCATTAAAAAGAGCAGGAAGGCTAGATGCTATAGTCTTAATTTTAGATCACCTGGGGTAGAAGGGCTCTCTGTTCCAGCAGGATGTTCCTGCTGAAAGCATGTGGGTTCCTTTAGAAAGTCCTAAATAAGGACAGTTTATTTGGTTTAGTTTGTTGCTGTTTGGAACACTACCACCCAACCCCCTGGATTGTGCTGCTCAGGATTTGAAGTCTGCAAGCTAGACTTGATATCTAGCTCTGGAAAATTTAACAGTTAAGGAAACATTTAAATATATACATAGTTAGGATGGCAAGGCAAAAAAGTAAGTCTGATTTCCTTCATGACATCCTTGGGCTTAAGACCTGAATTCCAGAACCTATAAAACCTGAAGTGAATCTAAATATACTATTCATCAGAGCCCCAAGTTCATTATGTCTTATCAAGGTGTGATTTAGGATCCTCAAGGACTGATCTGGTGTAACATGTAAAAGCATCTAGGTTTTGTTTTTGGCATTCCAGTGTCATCTTAGTTTGCAGTGTTACTGTTTCTCAGAGATAGATCAGGGAGCTCAGCTGTGTAGACTTTCTTTTGGTCGCTTACCCTCACCCTGTTTCCTCTTGCCTTAGGGCCTTGGCTTGTGCTGTGCCCCTGCCAGGAACCCTCTTTACTTTTTGTCAGTTCCCTGCTAAGTGTTACTTAAGGAAGCCTTTCCTAACTGTCTTATTTTTTAAGTTGTTACAGCACCACATACTTGTGTTTTATAGCATATACAGTTGCAACTTCACATTTATTTCCATGAATGTTTGCTAATGTCTGTATTTCTGCCTCAACCATAAGTTCTGTGAGAGTCTCTTCACTTCCAGTGCCTGGCACAGTTCTTGCTGCCAGTGGGGTACTCAGTAAACGTTTGCTATGTGAATGAAGTGTAGCCTCAAGTCCATGGTCTCATCAACCTCTGGGCAATTTCAGGTACTTATGACTTCATTTTGTTCTTTGCCCACTCTTTTTGCAGTCAGGTAAAAAATTTTTCCTTTGTCACTGCTGTGGCTGTTTTATCTGGACCAGACTTCCTTAACATTTAAACTAGGTCACTCTGAGCATTTTATTCTTTTATTTAGTATTAGAGGAGAAGATTGTGTGAAGGTTCTCTGTAATTTGTACAGATGGCAATCTTGGCAGTGTTTGCTTCGTTAAGGCCTAGATAGTTAGTGTTTCAGGTAACATTTTCTTCTTGTCCTTGTTTTGTTGTTGTTGTTGTTGTTTTTGCATCTTCTGTAGATGACCTAATAGAGAAAGCACCTAAAAAGAATGGAGGTAGAAGGAAAAGAAGAATCTGCGAAGTGAATAATAATACCTGAATAATCTTAGAAAGTTACGTATGATAAACTGTTTTGTGTGTTATTTACAGGAAGTGAATATTGAATTTGAAGCTTATTCAATCTCAGACAGTGATTATGATGGAATTAAGAAATTATTGCAGCAGGTATTGTCTTTTACTTATTACACATAAATTTGCTTTTCTATGAAAGTCCAGGCCATTCAACATAAGCTATCTCAAGTTACATCCATTTATAATTCCTACTTCTGGAAGGAACAATTATTTCTCTTCTTTACAGAGCTAACCACTCTAATTTGTACCTCTGCTCTCAGATCCCCTCATCTGATTTATGTATTTAAGTATTTTCTGTCCTAAAATACCCTTCTTTTCATTGGCTAATTACTTGAGCTATTATTTTGTTTTCTCTAACTCACATTCAGACTATGAAGTAAAACCTTTTTATATAACACCCCATGTAACTGTATGTGCCGTGGGTGCTACTACATTGATGCTTGCTGCTTCTGTTTAATCCTTCCCCCCATATGTTAAATAATATGGCTTTGGTTCTCTAAATTTTATAGCCTGCAGTGTCTTTATCATTAAATTCTTTCCCTTCTGTCCATCCTCTCCCTTTCCTCCTTATCTTCTCCTCTCCTGCATAGTTTTTATATAACCACTGACTGTCACTTCTCTGAAATTTCCTAACTTTTGCCTAACTTCTTGGCCTTTCCTGGGCTTTGCTTTTTTCTTGGAATTGGTTTTCTAGGTCATCTTTTTTGGTCAAGCCATTGAAATTTCATTATTTTTATTTTAGTATATGAGATGTGAGGTTTTATTAGAAACTATGCTGTGATCTTAATTTAAAATGATCTTTTTCCTCCTTTTAGCTTTTCTTAAAGGCTCCTGTGAACATTGCGGAACTAACAGAAATCTTAATACAGCAGAACCATGTTGGAAGTGTGATTAAGGTAAGTAGAACAAGAGTGTTTATTCTCATTAAATGAGTTCTTTATTCTGGTCAGCACAAATCAGAAGAAAATATTCCTGGAGGAAGGAAGAGTAGTTAGAAGGCCATTGTAATAATCCAGCATTATTAAATGTGGTAATCTAGGTAGTGGCAGTAGAGAGGGAGAGAAGTGGGCTCATTTAGAAGATAATTTTGGAGATGAAATATGATGAGGCTTAGTGCATGATTGGGCCTGAGAGAGGGTAAAAGGAGTTAAGGTGCTTGCCCAGCTTTTGGCGTGAGCGGTCAGGACCGCAGACATAGAGGGAGATCAGGTTAGGACGGGTGTGTGTTTGGCCTTGTGTGCTTCAAGTTTGGGCTGCCTGTGATGCATATGAGTAAGGGTCTGAGTAGCAGCTGGAGCCCTGCAGAGCTGGGAGTTTTCTGCAGATGAGGGGTCACTGAAGTCACAGAAGTGGTTGGGATTGCCCAGGGAAGGCAGGGGATAGACACCCTGGTCATACCAACAGTTAGATGAGTAAAATAAGTGGCAGAGCCAGCAAAGGAGGTGGAAGAAACAGCAGCAGAGTAGCGTCTTACAGAACAAGGGGGAGTGCGTTGAAAGGGGGACTGTCCCCATCAGAGGATGTTGTAGATAGTCCAACAGAATGAGGGCTAGGTTGAGTGGCTCTGTCCCTGGTCCTCTGGCGGCTCTTGCAGTTGGTTGTCTGTTGCTGCATAAGAAACTACTGTACAGCATGGTGTCATTTATTTGGCTTGTGGAACTGCAGTTGGACAGAGCTCAGTCGGGACAACTCTTCTCTGCTCTGGCTTCCTGTCACATTAGTTAGGGAGACTCAGCCTGGGGTGGGAGGGTTCACTTTCAAGGTGGCTCATTCACATGCCTGGCAAGTTAGCACTGGCTGTCCTTTGGGAGCCCAGCTGGGGCTCATGCAGTTCCTGTTCATGTGAGCTTCTCTGTACACTGGTCGGTCAAGAGCAAGCAGCCCAAAGACCCAAGTAGAGTGCATAGCATTTTATGATAAAGTATCATTTGCACCATTCACTTGACCAGCGCAGACACAAAGATCTACGGAGAGGAGGGCACACACACCCCACCACTCAATGGGAGGAGTGTGTAAGTTACTTTCTCAGAAGAGAATGTTAAATAGATGGTTGGGTCATCTTTGGAAGGTACAATCTGCCACAGTGACCTTAATCTCCATTTTCATCTCTGAAGATGAGGGTATTACACTTACCTTATAGAGTGAGGAGTGAGCAAAATGGTTGTTCAGTGCTTAGAGCAGTGTCTGGCATATGGCGAGTGCTATATGTGTAGCTATCACTGCTGATGTTTTTCTTTTTCTCTTTTAATTTTTTCTTAATTTATAGTATTTTTTTAGAAATGAGGGGATGTCTTGCTACGTTGCCCAGGTTGGTCCTGAACTCTTGGCCTCAAGCAATCCTCCTACTTCAGCTGCCAGCGTAACTGGGATTATAGTCGCGAGCCATTGTAGTTGGTGGCATTGCTGATGTCTTTTTCCCATTCCTGACACTGTTCTCTAGCCTACATCAAAATCAAAATAAACAAAACTGTTTCAGTCTGAGGTTCCTGTATAGCTACCTTACTTTCATATGTCTCACTTTACCTTCAAAGCCAAAATTCTTGAAAAGGAGTAATTCATGGTATCCACTTCCTTTCCTTCTAATTCAGTCCTCAAACACCCTAGTCTGGCTCTTATGCCACTGAGATTCTAATGTTGAATGATGAGTAACACTCATTTGTTACTAAATATAGTGGACCCTTCATAGACTTCCTGAAAACACTACTAACCTTACATCACTAAATGTAAAGAGAACAAGAGAAAAACTGTGGCAGAGATCAAGAGAAATGAAACTACAGCAGCTTCCTTGTAGTGAAGCAATGGGAAAAAGCAGACCACCTGCTCTCTCATCAAGTGAATGTGGTCTGTAGCTTTTACCACCTGATGGATGTATAGGTGAAGCATTTGCTTTTATCCTTGAAAGAGCTTATCCTGTAATGGGGGTCTCAGCCTTTAAATGGTTAATCACACAAAGAGCTCTACAGTTATTACAGTGTCTCTGGCTTGTATGACCCATCTGAGGATAGAAGCCTCTTTCTCTGAGTGGAGGGACTGCCCAAAGCACTTGCTAGAGTCTTAGGGACTGTGGAGATTTGGACTTTTCTAGAGAAGATAGTCCGTAGGGGCAGGGAGAGAAGCCGGGGAGGGGAGGAGAACAGCGAACTGTCTCAGTGAGAGTTGGAGAAGCTGGAGGTGAAGGGTCATTGAGTTCTCCCTGTCTGTAATGAATTTGCTCAGCACTTAGGTACTATAAAAATCGTGTTGAATGAAGAGGCTTATGGGACATGAGGGGCAGGGAAACAGGTTGCTAGAGATGCTAGAGAGGCAGATGGCTGTGGACAGGATTGTGACCCTAGACCCCTGGGAGGGCAGATCCCATGTGCCCCTGCCTGGATACAGTTGACAGGGCCTATCACAGAGAGGGGAACACTGGGGGTGTTCCGGGTGTATGTTAATTGCTTTGATGTGAGTGATCAGGCTTTTAGATTTCTTAGGGTTTGTAATTGAGGTCCCCTTTACTTTCCTTTGTCTGCTAGTACTGCACAGGTTTTGCCACTGTAGCTGGGGGGCCTCTGAAGTGCAGGGCAGCTGTCCAATATTGATCTTGGAGGACCAAGCCTGGTTTATCTATTTTTTTTTCTCTAGACTTCTTTCCCCTTTCTCCTTGATGAGCAAATGTGCCCTTGGTCTTTGCACTGGAATTGTTAGTCCCTCTCTGAGTAGCTTTCTCGTTCTCTGCTGTTGTATGGTCTTCGTCCTCATCGTGGCACGTACTCTGCCTAAGACACCCCACCTTCCCTTATTCCTGTGGGAAGAACTGCTGGTCTGGCAGACAGGCTCCGCTTTGCTTTGTTGGGTTGTGAAGTCTGAAACTCCTTGGCAACTCCTTTGTCTGAGCTTCTTCCCCAGTGGCATCACTACCTTAGACCCCTCCCCTCTCCCAAGTGTGTCCAGGCCTTGCCTTCAGTCTCTGGGCTGCTTTGGCTTCTGCCCCTGGCAGAGACTCTATGTCCTGGGGGCACCTCCATGCCATGAATATCCTGCCAAGTGCTGTAGACCATACTTAACTGAACCAGAGTGCTGAAGGGTGCGCTGGAACTGTGTGTGTCCCTTCTCACCAGAACAGGTCAGAGCACATGGAGGCAATTGCGGATTCCTTTGGTATAAAAACAGCAGCCTCATTTCATTTCATCCAGTCAGCATATATTCCCCACCTGGCAATTTGTGCCAGGCTCCATGCTGACGGCTGGGGATGAAGTGAGAGAAGAGTTTATGACTTGATAAGCAAACAGGCCACGTGCGAAAGCGAAACGGTGGCTAAGGCATTGAGACCTTCAGTTAGAAAGGCTGTCAAGTACAGCTGGAAGTTGGAGTCAACCACTCCATTCTTAATTCTGTATTCTTGGTTCCTTGTTGTCTTTCTTGATCCTTTCGTCTGTCTTGCCTGTGGTAGATATAAGTGGCCCTCAAGCATTCTTTAGCTTCATTAATTGTCAAGACTGACGAATTTGGCCAGGCATAGTGGTTCATGCCTATAATACCAGCACTCGGGGAGGCTGAGGCAGGTGGATCGCTTGAGCTCGGGAGTTTGAGACCAGCCTGAGCAAGAGGGAGACCCCATCTCTAAAAATAGCCGGGTGTTGTGTGGTGGGAGCCTGAGCAAGAGTGAGACCTTGTCTCTCACAAAAATAGAAAAATTAGCCTGGTGCTGTGGTAGGCGCCCGTAGACCCAGCTACTTGAGAGACTAAGGCAGGAGGATTGCTTGAACCCAGGAGTTGCAGTGAGTTGCACTGATGCCACCGCACTCTAGTCTGGGCAACAGAGTCAGACTGCTTAAAAAAAAAAAAAAAAAAAGCTAGACTGTCAAGAGTTCTGGAAGGATATAAGTTTTATGTGAAACAATGTTATGAGCCAGCAGAGAAATGAGGGAGATCTGACCTCAGCCAAATTGTTTAGAAAATGAATTATATTGAGAATCTGGTGAGGAGACTATCTTCAGAATCTAGTATAGAGAAAGGTTGAGTGGGATGAGATGATCCAGAGGGTAAAAAGAGGGACAGTGTCAAGAGAAATAAAGTGAAACGAGCCAGGTCTCGGGGCATCCAGGATAGAACGCTTCCCTAAGAGGACGGCATGAACACGAAGTTCCAAGACTTGATATAAATACGTATTCTTGAATAAACATAAAATTTTAATATTTTTTCTTTTTAAAATAGCAAACAGATGTTTCAGAAGACAGCGATGATGATGTGGATGAAGATGAGATTTTTGGTTTCATAAGCCTTTTAAATTTAACTGAAAGAAAGGTTGGTTTCACTGGGTGGCATCGAATGGTTATTCCTTAAGCCAAAGCCACATTTATTTAATGCGTGGTGAAAGTGTGTTTTTTGTCTGATAGGGATACTGACTATAAGGATATGTGTGTGTGAAATCTTGCTGTAATCCTTTTTCTGTGTGACAGTGGTGTTGCTTTGAGTCATCTGCCCAGTTACAGTCGTTTGCTTCCTGTGGCAAGAGCCTCGTCTGGCTTCTCACCCCGATGCTGGCAGTGACACGGGAGAGGTGCCACCTCTGCAGCCGTTGTCTTTGCGGCTCGTGAGGTGTGGATATTCTGAGGCCTTGCTGCTTTCCAAAGTCGAGGGCACTTCCTGACATTTACTTGTATTTTGGTTCATCTTTTTTTATTGACTGGCTGATGAGTTGCAATAAAAAGTAAGTGAAGCAGCTGCCTGCCCTCCTAGGATGAAACGCACCCTGCACTTAATCCTTAATATTCAGATGATCCAGTTGCATCTGTCTTCATGAGATAGACTAGAATTGCTATTCCTTGTGTCTTGAGTGTTAATTATAACCCTCTTGACCATCACGGGATGGTGAATATCCACGTATAGTTACTTCTGAGAAACACCTAAGCAGTCAACACAAAAGGCATGCAAGATTTTAAAGGCAGGAAACTGCCCTTACCTATACGATAAGAAATGCTAGTTCTCACTTTCAAGTTTTCTCTTGTATTGATGACCTGTGGTAAAAATCGAGCCTTCTCTTTGCTTTGTAGGGTACCCAGTGTGCTGAACAAATTAAAGAGTTGCTTCTAAGCTTCTGTGAGAAGAACTGTGACAGGGGCATGGTTGAACAGCTGGACAAGCTACTAAATGACACCACCAAGCCTGTGGGCTTTCTGCTGAGTGAGAGATTCATTAACGTCCCTCCACAGATCGCCCTGCCCATGCACCAGCAGCTTCAGTAAGAGACCTGGGAAACATCGTGAGAGTAACTGTCTTCTAAGTAGATTTAGAAATGTGGTATAAGTGGAATGTGGAGGGACAGAGCGAGAGAACCTTTGTTTTAACGTGAGGAGAGTGGAAGAAACATTCTGTGAAGTACGTACATTATCAATAATCAGCTTTTGAAGAGTTTTGATTATTTGTAACAATAATATTAAAGATTTAATTGGTATAAAAGTAGAGGAATTTCATATAGACTTTTCACCTTCCTTGTGTTACAGATTTCTGTAACACAAAATGCTCAAAAAATACCACAACAACAAAATAAGTAGAATCCTCAGATTTTATTGATAGCTTTATAACTAAGGAAACCATAGTTCATGGAGTTTTGTTGTTGTTTTGTTTTATAATGTGGTAGTTTTAAGTTTACAAAAATATTTTAAATTTAAGAAGAGCTGTGGAATCGTAGCAAACTGACTGAACTAAGAATTGTACTGTCTGTGCTTTGAAGTGAGGACATGGATGGACAGGCCCTTTATGGGGTGCTGTTTCTCAGAGGACACATGACCAGGGGGTGTAGCCATGCACCTTCATGGTCGCCAGTTTTTCATTGCAGGTTCAGTGCTGTTTAGTTTTATTCTCCTCCTCCCTGCCCTCATGGCTGCTGCTCAGATTGGACTTCTGGTACCATAAGTGGGTTTTTTTGGTGGTGGTTTTCCTTGTTTTGTCCTTTTTAAAATCAGCTGGAGCTCACGTTCGTTGGGTTTTACAGGAGAGTGATCTGCTTTGTCTTGATCCTGTTGTTAAGAGCAAGTGGAAGTGGGTCTGAGTTTCTTTACATTTTTGTTTAGGGGCAGCCAGATATGCAGGACTACGTGCAATTTAGTTTAGGGCTTCATTGCCATTCCATTGACTGTCCTAGGCGGGGATCTGTGTCTGTGCAACCTGTAGTATGTCAGAAGTTAGTCTCAGATGCTAGCAGTCAGAGACCGTCCTAGTCAAACGCTGCAGTGACACTGGCTGTGGCTGAATGCTTTTGTGTGTTTTAGTTAAGTGTTCATTGCTGTACAAAATTTAGGTTTACATGTTTTTGACTTCTGCATAGTCAGAGTAAATTTGAGTAAATTTGAGACTCATCTGTTCTTTGCTGTGTATTTATAACTCAGCATCATCTGAAATTCATTGTACTCTTTATAGGGCATTATGATCAATCTAACATGCAGCTGGCTGCATACGTACAAACTATTGCTGCAGAAGTGGCCAGAGGAAAGGTCACTTAGTAAGCCTCTGTCACAGCAGAAGCCACTGGGGCTCCCCTCTGGCCTTCTCTGCTCTGGTTTGCTGGTGGATTTCACTTGACCCTGCAGGTAAACGTTCTGTGTTGCGCCTTGTAGGAAAGAACTAGCAGAGGCCCAGAAAACCAACAAGCCGTGTGGGAAGTGCTGCTTTTACCTTCTGATTAGTAAGACATTTGTGGAAGCTGGAAAAAGCAGTTCCAAAAAGAAAAGGAGCAGCCAAAAGAAAGATGAACTGATGTTTGCAAATGCAGAGGAAGAATTTTTCTATGAGGTAAGACTCCTGCTTCATGTGTTTGTTTAGATGTATGGAAGGATTTTCTTGAAAATAATCAAGATTTATTGTTCTTGCATTTTATGTCAGAGTCCTTCAAGTGTGGCCACTCCCTTTTTCTTTGTGTTCCTGGGTGCTAGCAGCCAACATCGGGCCTGGCACATGGTAGGAACTCCAAAGGCCATCCCCAGCCTCCCCCCACTGTTGGTTCTGAGTGTGAGGAGGAGAGTGATTGACCTGCTGTGCATGATTAGGGGTTTACAACGTGCTTCCCATGCAGCGACGTGGACGTTAACCTGGGTCCACAGACCTGCACACTGAGTCTGAGGGAGACAGAGGAACTGATCTGAGGTCACACAGCTGGGGCATCTGTGCTCTGTGCCCTGAGTGGTGGAGGTCACCCTGCTCATGGCCAGAGTTCTAATGCTTTCTTCCTATAAAGGGAGCATCCCTATATGAGATTATTCTTTCTCATACTCTCTTTCTCAGAAATCTTAATAAATCTAAGGGAGAACATATTTCCTGAATTGGATGAAACCACTTATTACTTGTAAGTCTGGAGATGGAAGCACTGCCCTTTCTTTCTATGAAGTAAAAAGTGAAAATAACTTTGTGTGTCTTAGCACCACAGGCAGAGCCTTTCAGGGGTGTGTGTGTGTGTTTTTAAGATGGCATGATCCAAACACTGCGGCCTTACACTAAGGCAACAGCTGGCAGAGGGAGAAAAGACCACTATTTGAAGACATGTTCTTGTTAATTGTCAGACATTATTAGTCTTAATTTCCCTTGTCTGTCACAAGGTTATTTTGACAATTAAATGAGATTAATGTCACCTAGCTGCTTGTTCACTCAGGAATGGCATACCTCCATGTTCCTACAAACCTACTTGATGAGCATTTTATAACTTCTGCCTAAATGTCTCTTTTGAACTTATTTTATTCTGAGTTTTGCTTCTTTTAGCTGTCATTCTTATTTAATTATATGGTGAACATAGTATTCTTCAGTGGAGATTAAATGAGTTTTGCCTTTTCTGTTTAGTTTTTATTTCTTTATGTTATTTGGTTTAGAAGGCAGTCCTGACGTTCAGCTACTCAGTACAGGAGGAGAGCGACACTTGTCTGGGAGGCAAATGGTCTTTTGATGATGCACCAATGAAGCCCTTGCGAACCGTGATGTTAATTTCAGGTGACAAGATGGAGGAAATCATGGATGAGCTGAAAAAACATCTGTCCATCTAGCCCACTTCCCAGGGGCAATGACGGGCTTTTGTAAAATTACCAGAAAACTCAGTGGACCGATTTACTGAAAAACTCATCACTTTATTCAGATTAAGATCCTCCACAAAAAGTAGGGTTCTGTCCCACATGTCTGTTCACATTTATAAAATACCTTTTTCGAAATTTTGGTCAAATTATGAATGGTTGATTTAAAGTTTTTCCAAGAAGAAAAAAATGGAGTAGTAATTTAAAGAACTCAATAAAAACTATTTTTTATTTTAAAATAATATACAAAATGTTTTTCTCAAGCCTATTTTGTGGGGTACGATCTCCATCTTCTTGGTAAGCGTCTGCACCTTGCTGCAGCAGGCCGCTGTCCCTCTGGCTGTTGGGGACACTGCTGTGCCTGTGGTTGGTGGGCTCACTGTACAGTGCATCTCTGCTCCGTAGTTTCAGGGCACGTTTCACACATTTTCTGTTCGTTATTTGTGGTTGAAAGCGGGGATAGGTGATCCATTACTTGCTGTAGAATATCCTTACTTTCACTAGGCGGCAGATTACTGAAATAGTACTGTGGTGCCAGTTGCATAAATCTGTTCGTTTAAAACAAAAAAGTTAGATTTTGGGTGGGGAGGGTGGTGAGAGATGCCCAAAGTCTGTCTGGGGCCTTCCCAGCAGCCCTGTAGGATCTACTTACAGAACTGGCAATTAGTCTAACTCCTCACTATCTCCATCTGTCTTTGTAAACTAAATACTTCCTGGTTTCCTTGCAGCTGATCTGATCACATTTCTAGAATGAGTTGGCCTCTCTAGTGTTAAGTATCTCCACCTGTCTTTGTGAAATAAATACTTTCTGGTTTTCATGCAACCAATCTGAGCATTTCTAGAATGCATTGGCCTTCTTTGTGTTCCACGGTACAGCACCAGTGCCGCCCACCACTAAGCATTGCGAGAACTTGTAAATTTTGTGAGGCCCATCACCATATGAGAGGCATCAGCTCGCATACTTGGAGAGCTCTGGGTGGGTAACAGAGGGAGTATCTTCGCTTTTTTCTCATCTTAATTAGTATTACTCCATGTCTAGCTACCTATGAACTACCCTTTGGTTGCAGCATTGAGTGTAACTTTGCCCAAGCAGTAGAAGCATCTTCAAAATGGATCCAGAGTCTGCAGTGACCTCTGACTAGTCTCCCGTCTAACTATTGTCCCTCCTTTCCAGCCTCCACTCAGCAGCCACGGTGATCTTTAAAGTGTACAGAGAAGACATTATTCCTGCTTAAATGCTCTGATCACTGTGTTGCACTTCGGATAAAGCCCAAACCCTCACGTAGCCCACAAAGCCTTATACCCTCTGGTGCCTGCCTGTCTTTTCATCCTCACCTTCCCCCTACCCCCCACAACATCCACCCCCAGCTCCAGTGCAGTGGCTCATCTCTTCCTGGGAGGCAGTGCAGACCATCTCTGTAGCATCTTCCTCCTGGACACACACGCTGCTTTGTTTCTGCACTGCCTTTTCTCTTTATGCTGAACTGTTAACAGGCAGGGGACTTTTCTAGGAATAATTCACAGAGGCCTGCCCTTAGGAGGTACTATTGACCTAAATTAAAATTGGTACCAGTATAAACCTTATAACTGAGGATAAAAACCAAAGTTGTCTTTTACTCCTGCAGGTATGAATGAAAAAGAAGCCCCCTTCTTTTCTTTTTTATTTTTTTTGAGACAGTTTCGATATGTCATCCTTAGTAGAGTGCTGTGAAATCACAGCTCACAGCAACTTCAAACTCTTGGGCTTAAGCGATTCTTCTGCCTCCGCCTGCCAAGTAGCTGGGACTACAGGCACCTGCCACAACACCCAGCTATTTTTTTAGTTGTAGTTCTCATTGTTGTTTGGCAGGCCCAGGCTGGATTCAAACCCGCTAGCTCCAGTGTATGTGCCTGGTGCCCTAGCTGCTGAGCTACAGGCTCTGAGCCAAGTCCCCTTTTCCATTAAACTTACAGTTCAGGAGAGATTTCTGAGGTAATCCTGATGTAGTTGTTCTCAGATATGCTGAACTTGTGGAAGAGGACCCACTCTGGCATCTTCTTGGTGACAGAGTAACTGGACAGGGGGTGCAGCTGAGCAACCTGCTTATGTGTCAGCATCAAGTAGTTCCCAGACCCATCGACATCCCGAGCAATCTACAAGGCAGAGTTATAAAGGACAAAGATTTTTCAGGAGAATGGAAATCAAAACACAAAAATGTTTACTGCAGAAAGTCAAAAAAAAAAAAAAAAAAAAAAAAAAAAAATTTATTATAATAAATTTTTATTATTAATTATTTTGGAACCGTTGTCAATTTGTGGCCCCATGTGTATGGACTGGGGGTGAAAGGTCTATCCGCCCTCCAACAGGTGG